>RJWH01006343.1:5405-39371 GCA_004363575.1 Solenodon paradoxus
AATAACTTACTAGCACCATTGTCTTTTCTGGGTCAGAGTATGAGACCATCGTGTCCCACTTCTGGGGGAAGATTTAGAATTTTTCGGTAAGGAGGGTTCAGAATGGCTCATTTTTGATGGCATATATCTACGAAAGACTAAATAGGCAATTTTTTTCTGCTTCTCAGAGGTGGAGTCTAATTGCCCTACCACTTGAATCTAGACTGGCCTGAGTATGGTAGAAGTGATATTCTGCCAGTTAGGGGCTGTCCTGTAAAAAGAATGACAGTTTTTGCACTGTACTTCTAGAACTTGGGACATCCATTCTGTGAGGAAGCCCAGGCTAGCCAAGTGGAAAGGCTGTGTGGAGAGAGCTACCTGGCTGGCCCTACTGTTGCATCTACCAATCACGTTATCCTAGCCGAGTCCCAAACATCATGAAGCAGAGACAAGCTCTTCCCATTGTGACATCTCTAAATTCAGACCCACAAAATTTTAATATTGAATGATAATACTGAATTATTTCTTTAAGCTCCTATACTTTGAACTAGTTATACAGTAGTAGATAGTAAAAAAAACAAGTTTTGTAAGCCTAGTTGAGAAGACATATAGATTTTAATAAGAAGTTTAAATGAATTCTTGAGACAATGATAAGGGTCTGAAGACATTGCAGAAAGAATCCTCAGCTGGATAAAAAATATCAAGACTAATACAAGAAAATGGAGTAACTGGCAGTTCTCCTATACTTAGAACTAGGTCTTCATCAGCCATATAATAAGGTAAAGATAGTAACAATTTCTTGAAATTTAGTGAGAAGTTATCCTTTAAATTTGAAATGATTAAAGACTATTTGAAAAATTAATATACGCCCACTATCATCAAAAATGCACCTCACTCTGAGTATTTATTAGTCTTGTAAAATGTGCTAATATGAAGCTATCACAATTAGCAAGAACTTAAAGGCCAAATATTCAGAACATGAAGTTAAACTTCTACAATTTGATAGTAGAAGTGTTTTTTGGAGCTATGAATAAAATTAACGAATATTTTATTTTATCCTAGCCTTTAAAAATGCCTGCTGCTTTTATGTGTTTTATAATCCCTACATATTAGTACAGCAGTTATGGATTATATACATATCTATGTATGTTACCATAAACACTAATTAAGAAATTATTATGAAATATATCATAAACACAAGGCTGTAAAATGTACACCTGCAAATTAAAGAATAATAATAAAATGCCCCATCATAGACCTACCACCTAGCTTCAGAAATAGAACATTACCATTATCTTAGAAGCTCCCTGGAGAGCCTGTCTCTGAACCCCCAGGTGACCAGTGTCCTGGATTTCGTGTTGATAATTAGCTCATTAGCTTCACAGTTCTTTGTAACCATGCATGAATATATCTCTTAACAATGTGTTGCTTAGTTTTCCCTGATTAGAATGATAGACAATTGGATTCACACTGGATGCATTCTTCAGCAATCTGACCCTTTCACTGAACTTTGAGTCTGTAAGCCTCTTTCATGTTGATGCGCAGGAGGCTAAAATGCATTCGAGTCCACTGTCGCAGAGCATTCCAGTGTATGAATATGTTTCAGTCTAATCATCTTTTGACTGGTGATGGAGAAATGGCTGTTTTCAGCATTTTGTTCTCAGGAATGAGATTGCTGTAAGCATTCTTTCTGTGTCTCCTGGTACATATGCGAGAAATTCTCTAGGGTAGATACCTAGAGGTGGAATTCATGGTCAGATATGTGCATATTGAACTTTGCTTCTCCCACATTGATGAATTTCTAACCACAATGGATGAGAGTATATGTTTTTACATTTTTGGACAACTTTGCTATTATCCGACTTTTCAATTTTGCCAATCTGGTATGTGGAAAACAGTATCTTGTAATTTTAATTTGTATTTTTGTGACTACTACTAAAGCTTAGCATCTTTTTTTAATGGTCACTTAGATCTTTATTTTTTTTCCTTTTTTCTTCTTTTTGCCCTCTCTCTTTTTAAATTGGAATCACATTGATTTATAACAATAAATAAACAAAAAAACAGTATCTTGTAATTTTAATTTGTATTTTTGTGACTACTACTAAAGCTTAGCATCTTTTTTTAATGGTCACTTAGATCTTTATTTTTTTTCCTTTTTTCTTCTTTTTGCCCTCTCTCTTTTTAAATTGGAATCACATTGATTTATAACAATAAATACATTTCAGATGTACAAGTTGACAAATCATCATTTGTATTTACTATGTTAAGTTCATCACTAAAAGTCTGATTTTCATCTTTCACCATGCAGTTGACCCCCTTTATCTGATTTACCCACCTCCATTCCCCCTCCCTCCTTCTAGTAACCATCATTTTATTTGTATAGTCTACGAGTTTGCTTTTGTTAATCCTTTAATTTTTAAAACCACCTTTTGATGTTCAGAATTACTTTGCAATATGTGTTTTATGCCCATTTGCTAGATAAAGAAATTAGAGCACAAAAGAGCAGGTAACTTTAAGATATTAAGTTCATGATAAAACCAGAACTAGCAATGGTCTTTCATATTTTAATTGATATCTATCGATATCGATTTTTTCACTATGTTCAACTAATCTTGGGAGGCTGATTAAATTCTTCACCTAAGAAGAAAACACTAAAGAAATCTTAAAGTTCCTAAAATTTTATCTGGAATGAAAGTTCAACAACTTTATACATGTTATATCTATTTTAATTCCCTCTTTGGTAAAATGACTATATCCCTTTGTCAATAGCACACTGTCTTAAATAGTATAGCCATTAAATAAATCTTGATAACTCATAGTGTAAATCTTCCCACTGCTGTTTTCTTTTTTAGGAGGGTTTTGGTAATTCCTGGACCCATTCTTTTCTATGTCATTTTAGAATCAGCTCATCAAATTCCACACTAATCCTATTGAGTCTCTGATTAAAATACCACTGACTGCATGGATCTACCTGGGAAGAAATGACATCTTTATAACACTGAGTGTTTCAAACCAAGAATATGTTCTACTTCTCCATTTATTTAAGTCTTAAATGTCTTTCTAAATACCATTATGATTTTTCATAAATGGCTTGCTCATCTTTAACTAGATTTATTCCTAGAACCATTTATCTTTTCTACTAACTTAAGTGGTACTTTTAAAAAAATATCTTCTGGGATATAGATTTTTCTATCTTGAGTTTGTATCCATCTATCTTGGCAATGCATCTTATTAATTCTAATAATTTATTTGTAAATTCTTTTGTTTGTTTTTCTGCTTAGGAAATTATAATCACCTGTAAAAAAGGATTTGCTTTTCCTTATCAATCCCAACACTTATTTATTTATGTTGGTTTTACTGTACAGGCTAGACCCTCCAAAGCAATGCTGACTGACAGTCAACTAAGTTATAGTATAATAATAAAATAACAAGCAACCTGCAAACCTCAGTAGTTTAACAAAATTAGAAAAAATCCTTTGTTATTTGTACTTCTTGTCCGTATTGGACTGGCTGTATCTTCAAGGTAATTTTCATTCTAGAATCCAGGCAGAAAGGGCATCTCCTCTGTGAAGCATTGCTAGAAAGTTTAAATATGGTAGAATCACAGTGTGACTCAAACTTTTCTTCAGAAGTGGGGCATGTCACTTCCAATCAATTTCCTTAGCCAAAGCAAGTATTGGCCAAGGCTGATGTCAACAGGGTGAAGAGTATAATCCTTCAGGGCGAGACAGCAAATAGTTTGAGCAGTAATACAATCTATTTCAGAGGATGTGCTTGCAATATTTACTAATAGGTGTGTATCTTCAAAAATATTTGAAAACCTAGTTTAGAAGAGCAATTCCAAGTTTTTCTTTCGAGCATTCTGACTTTCTCCTCTCGACTCTGCTCACTCTTAGCTGATGACATCTCTTTGGGCAGCCAATCATGGGACCTATTTTCTTGTCAGTGATCTCTTCTTATATTTCTACAGATTTTCTCTCTTTGAACCTCTGGTACTGTCCATACCCCTACTCTTTCAGAGAGAGTCCTTGGCATAGAATCAACTCCTCCCTGAATGCACTAAAAAGTCCACCTTTCCTTACTGGGATCCCTACAGTATAGCCATTCATATTACCAAGCCATTGCTTGACAATATGTTGTATTGTACTGTTCTCTGTTCTCCGTTTAGGACATTTAGTATCTTTTTACCTTATTGAACACATTATAATTATTAAATGAGAAAAAACAGGTTGGCCCTGCTATCTGAAGTAGAATTTCCTCTTTGATGTAGTTTGGTAAGTTATTTTTTAGATCTAGAAGTGCTTAAAATTGTTTCCATGTAAATTAAGGGTAATAGCACTCCTAGAACCCCCCCCAAATTATCAACTCATGCTAACTGGGAACATTCTACTTTTGGATAGCTGGGGAAGCTTGTATGTAGAAATCTCCTCCATAAGTACCAAAAATGTGTGGTGTTTGCTTTATTATTTAAGAATATTCACTTCTGAATGTAAATTAGTGTGCCCTCTTTGGAACACAGTGGGGAAATTCCTCCAAGAGATAGATCTGTTATTCATTTCAGCAATCCCACTTCTAGTCATGTACCCAGATAACACAAAAACAGTCATCAGAAAAAATATCTGGGCATGTCCTGGTGGAGTAGTAGTTTCGTCAGTCACCTCCAGCAGAGAGCACATTCCCCTACATCTCAAGGACCCAAGTTGCGGTCCAGTGCTGGAGTTAACAACCAAGATGTACAACTAAAAAACATACGTAAGGTGCTTCTTCCTCTTCTCCCTTTCTGCCTGCTTGCCTCTGTTTGCCTTCATTCCTGCCTGCACCTTTCTTTTAAAAACAAGAAAAAAGTATCTGCACCCCTATGTTCATAGCAGCACAGTTTACAATAACCAAGACATGGAACCCACCTAAAAGCTCAACCACAGATGACGGGATAAAGGAACCGTGGTTTAGATACTCAATGGAATTCTATGCAGCTGTTAAAAAGGGATGACTTTGGCAACAACCTGAATGGAACTGGAGTTTTCATAATTGTATCCTGTGGGAAGACTTGCCAAAACTCTTCATCTAGCCATTACCAGAAGTCTCACCTAGAGGAAGATTTTCAGGAGAGGTCACAGCCCAGGATCTGAACATATGAGGCTTATATGAACGCAGGCCCCAGAGAGTCCCTGCTCAGGACTCTCAAGCTGAAATAGGATAGGCCTGGGGTCTGAGAAGCACTCACACTGCTTGTGGAGACACTGACTTCATACAACCTACAACAGCCAAGAACAGCACCCCCATCTGTTCTGTTTTTTAGTATCGAGACAGCACATTTTATCCCTGGAAATTTTCCTACATTACCAGAACCAAATCACCAGAAATACAGCTAAATATGACTGGAGATCTTGGAAATAGGTTCCGTGAAATCTAAAGCGAGCTGTACCTTTGTCCTTCATCCTCAAAACCATGAAGATACAGATGTCTCTCATCAACCCAACAGATGCTTAAAGCTGTTGCCAACGAGACTTCCCATTATTCATGCACTGTGGGCTTTCGACTAAACGTTTTCTCCAACTCTGAGCAGTACAAGCCCCTTGAGATGTAACTGCTCGGATATTATCACATTCTAATGAATACCAATGATCATGCCCCCCAAATGCAACTTCTCTACCCATCAGGGGACTTCTCTGAACCCAAATCCCAATGGACAGGAAAAGTGCAGCCACACTCCCATCCCAATGGACAGGAAAAGTGCAGCCACACTCCCATGTGCCATGGAAATGGCATGTGTACTTCAGACCAAGCCTGAAACCAGAGACCTTAGCAAACGGCACAAGGAGATGGTGGCAGCTATGTGCTCGTGTGCTGATTTACTCAAACTGTAGTCTGATAGGACCTGAGGACAGATGTGCCACCTAACAGTGAATCTGCGTCACAGATGGGACAGCTCATGGGTTCCATCTTGGCAAATCCAAAGGCACGCTGCAGTCATTCTGTTTGATGGGAAACTCTGACAGCCTATAGCACTGAGTCTGTGCAGGTAAGGTGAACAGCATGAAAGCGTATAACAATATAAACCAAAAAAACCCAATAAAATAATTAAAAACTATGTTTGTGATATGAAAATAAATCTAGTTTTAAGTAAAAAAAAAAAAAAGTGCTGTCACTGATTATGACTGAAGTACATAGACACGTGGGCCCTCAGCAATGAACCTTTGGATGACCACACCATTGGGCTTCTGGATGCTGATTCTGAAGAGCATCAGATGAGAAATCCTCTTATAGAAGCAGGTTAAATAATGTATTTATGTTCTGTTCTGTTCATACCCACCAGAATAGATCAATTTGTTGGGTATTTATAGGCTAAGTTATTAGACACATGCAAAATAGCCACATCTTTCTACTTAATTGAGAGTATTCTCACATATAATTCCTAATATATTATAAAATGTTTTAATGCTCCTTCCTTCCTTCCTTCAGGTACAGGGAGGAATGAAGGTAAGCAGGCTGGCAGGCAGGAAGGGAAAGGAGGAAGAAGCATTAATTTTAGTTGTTCATCTTGGTTGTTTCTCCTAGACCTAGGTGTTGAACTGGGGACCTTGGCACGTATGTGGACTGCGCTGTGGTGGATTAACCCACTAGACCACCAGTTCACGCCTCAGTTTTTTTCTTTATCTAGTTAGATAACCTTTGCTATTAAATTGGTATATTTTGCTTAAAAAGAATGTTTACTTATATAGAGAACAAGATAAAAAATAATAGGTTAAATGGAGAAGCAATAGATTGTTAATAGATTAGGACATATTAGACATGAGATGGTAAGTAGAGCACATATGTTAAACATGGGCAAGAAGGATCAAGTCAGACCAAATAGTCATGATAATTATAGATTCCTTAAACCATCAACCTGTCATGATACCTATTCTGGTCCTACATGTCTTCTGTTGGAGATACATACGAACAGTGCAGTGGCTTTTCAGTATAGATTATTGGCAAATTATAGCAGTGGCCGGGCATACTTCTCCCTGAGCCTCATTGAAGGAGTGAGAATGTATTGTCTTCAGTCAATTTCCTTTTGCTGAGTGTTCTTGCTCATTTTCAGTTCTGATCTTCGCAACCACATCATCAGTGGGTGATGTGGCAGAGAGGTACAAGGGCATACACATTTTGCATCCCCCATAATTCAAGTATTGTGGTCCTTATACCATACTTGCACCCTATCCCAAATGTATGAACCCACCCCATCTCTTTCCCTTTGTTTGTTACTGTCCTCAATCAACTCAAATTATATGATTTGAGCATTGTAATTTGGTCAGTGAGCCTTTCCCATTTGATAGTGTATGTAGGGTCTCCCAATTCATCAAGATAATTTCTTACCATAAAGTCCCTATTATATAGTAGAGGTTCAATCAATATTAAATACCATTTTTTTTCTCCACTAGGCTCTTTGAAGGCGGTAGCTTTTTTTCTACTTTTCCAGTGTTCTCCCTAGCAACGAGACTTGGTTATTATTAAATGTTAATAAACACTTTACAAATATTTATCGATTGGCTTTTTCCCAGTATCAAGTAGGCAAGATATGAGAACAATGACATTGCTAATTGTGTTGATCTATGTCAAGTTTTATAAGACTAACTCCGGCTCTAATGCATATAATTTTGAAACAGTAGGTTTTTTTTCATATACAGTACTCAATTGCTGATTGTCATGTATATGTATATGCACAAGTGTTTGTGTGTTCAGTGGGTTCTAGTGAGTAGGGGAGGCAGAGGGAGGAACAGACTTTTTAAAAAAATGTGGTATTTACTGAGGTAACTTTGATCTATAAAATAATGTAAACCCATATGGGTAGGTTCAGCATTCCTCAAATATATGTCAACACACCCTGCCCATCACCAAATTACCAAAAGTTTTCACCATTATCCATTGGACCCCACCACCACTTGTCTCCATCCCCCACCCCGTTCCTCACTGGTAACCTCTGTTCTGTTGCCAATGTCCAAGGGTTGATTTTGTTTAGTTTGTTCCTTTGCCTTGTCTTTTCACATTCCACCTATCAATGAGGTTATCCGGTATTCATCTTTCTTCTTTTGACTTATTTCACATATCACAATCCCCTCTAGTTCCATCCATATTGATTCAAATCTTTGTGTTTCATCTTTTTAAGGGTTGTGTAGTATTCCACACATAGAAGATCACATCTACTTTATCCAAATGGGCACTTAGGTAGTTCCCAATTCTTGGCTATTGTAAATAGTACTGCAATAAACATGGAGGTGCTTATATCTCTGTGAATTAGTGTTTTTGTATCTTTTGGGTAAATACTCAGAAATGGGATGACCAGATCATATGGAGGAAGAGACTTTTAATGTGTAATTACTCTGTGATGTTACTGCCTGTCATGTTGTCAGAGCATTGACATACATGGCATTATTTAGCCCATTATAACAGTGGTTCTCAACCTTTAGTCTGCATAGAATCATCTGAAAGACTTGTTAAAGTACAGCTAAATGGGTCCCACCCTCAGAGTTTTTGATTCAGTACATCTTGGCGGCAGGGGGTGGGGGCGGTGGCGGGCGGTGGCAGACGAGAATCTGTATCTCAAACAAGTGCCCAGGTGCGCTGTTGCTGCTGATCTGTGAGCACACTTTGGGAGTCACTTTATTATAACAGTTATAAAGGAGGTATTATTCTACCCATGAGAAGATATACTTAAACAAGTAAATTTCTCAAATTCACAGATAGTCAGTTAGTAGTTGAAAATTGAACCCAGATCTTTGTGGCTCAAAATGCTGGGTTGGGGTGAAGGAGAAAAGTCACTTGGCTGGTTTTCTTGAATTCTGCAGGAAAAAAATTCAATGGAGTCTTAGATGGATGTGTAGCTCGGAGGTTCACAGTAAGGTTTTAGACAAAATATTGACTATGAAATATGTGTTGAATCTAGTTCATGTGCTATTGAGTCCCTATTGTTATCTCCTCTATTCCATATATAGCCTTAATGGTCATAGGCCTAAATCCAAATCCTTCATCTTTAATTTTGCCTTGACTTTCAACAATTCCATAGTGTCAAATGGTCCTCTTATGCTTCTCTTCTGCTCTCGTATACACATCATCCACACTCCATTTTCCTGAAGGTTAGTTCAATGTGGCTACAATACAAATTTAGTTCAGTATAAAAATGATGTACAGAAGTATGTTTACAAAAAAGTCAGGTTTTGTTATCCTCATCAAGGGTTTTTTGGTTAGTCGCTTCTCAAGTTCAACCTGAATGGCCCTGACACTGAATATCATTATCAAGAACATAAGCAGTGATTTATATTTGTATAGTCCTTTCTAGTTTTGAAACCTGCCTAAAGCTTTATCTTCTTATCTGATCTTCTCAAAAATTATTTGAAAGTATTAATAACCATAATTTACAGATAAAATCATGAGCTTGGAAATGAGAGAAGAAATTTGTCTAAGGTTTCTAGATACCTTCTAGGCACTCAATATTTGCTAATTGAATAAAAGTGAACTAATAGATTATAAAAATAGCTCTCAAATCTATAACATTATCTTCATTTCCATTATTTCTCTTATATATTTTTAAAACCTAAAATACTTCCAGAGAAGTATTTTGCAAAGTTCACATTTTCCTTTCTTCTCTGTTGCCCTAATATCCATTATTTATTGAGTCCTTGTCACATGCTAGGCATATCACAAATGCCATCTTATTTATTCTTTAACATTAGAAGTTAATCTTACCTAATCCTGGAACTGGATGTCATTATGCCTATTCTAAAAATAAAGAAGGGTGCACCCTGGGGACTTAGCAGTTAGGTCCACTGCCTCTGGCTGGCACAGTCCACATATAGGAGATAGTCCAAGGACCTGGGTTCACACCTTGGTACCCAGGAAAAGGGGGAATAACCAGGATGGATAACTAAATAAAATGAAGTTGTTGTTCTCTCACTTCCTGCCTGCTTGCCTTTATTCCTGACTACACCATTCCTTAATTAACTAATTAATTAATCAATCAATCAAAGAAGTTCTCAATTGAGGGACAGTCTATGAAACAGCTGGCAAGTTTTCTACAAAAGTGTTAGTATCAAAAAACACAGGCGCACCTGGTGGCCTAGTACTTTAAACCAGGTGCAGTTCACCTATATCCTTAGGTCCCTGGTTCTAGACCCGGGGCCCATGGGGAAAAAAAATGAAGAACAACTGAATAATATAAATAAAGTGCTTTCTCTTCCTCTCTCTTCCTACCTGCCTGCCTACTCACCTTCATTCCTGCCTGTACCTTTCCTTAAAAAAAAAAAATCCCACAAAAGACAAAGAATGGGAGACTAGAGAGGTGAAAACAAAATACAATATGGGATCTTGAACTGGATCCTGAAATGGTAGTTATCTTCTTTTTTGCTATAAAGGATATTATTGGGACAATTGTGTATTTTTGGTTTTGTTTTAACTAGAGACTTAGTTGAAGTATTTCATCAATGTTACATTTTCTAAATTTGACAACTGCGTTATGGTTATATACGATGCTTGTTCTTAGGATAAACACACTGAAATATTAAGGGATTAAATAGCATAAAGATGTAGTCTGCTCTCAAATGATCCAGAAACATTTGAGATAAAGAGAGAGAGGATAATTAGGAAAATATGGTAAAATATTAAAATTGCTTGACTCTGGATAGAGGATGTAGAGTTATGTAGCCTCTTCTCGCTGATTTCTCTAGTTGAAACTTTTCCCAGACTAAAAAGTACAACAGAAACACCAAGAATAACAATGATACTGAAGCTCAACAAGATTAAAAGCTGTTTGGGGACGTTTCCCACCCCATCAGGCCCCTAACCAACCACCCCCCTCCCGCCACTGTGATGCTGCCCTCTCCTGAAGTTTCTCCAAGGTGCTCCTGGAGCTGAATGGGTCCCCCCACGCCCCAGAGGAGGGTGACCAACTGGCTTTGCCTACAATTATGCCAGTTTCAGCACTGAAATGCTCAGGTGTCAGGAAACCCTCAGTGCTGGGAAATCAGAGTTCTTGCTCACCTGACCCCATGCTTGAGCTCTTACCATGTGCTTTTCTGTGAGTCTAAGGCCTAGGAGGAGGTGTCAGGCCTTATTGATCTCTGGGAGGCTGAATTCCCACTTGCAGCTTTCACTTCAGCTAGAGCAGCCTAGCTCTAGCAAGCCATATCCAAAATGCCCTTTAAAGGGTCAATTAACGTGCCTCAAATTTCACACTTAGCATGTGCTCTCGATGAGGTAGAACCCAAACTCTGGTCCACTGCTCCATTTATTCATGCATTCGTCCATAAACTAATATTGACATTTATAACTGTATTTAGTGAACATTAACTGTGTATCAGGTACTGCTTTAGGCCCTCTTGGTATGCAAAGGTGAGCAGAACACACAAGATCGCTGCTCTTGTCCAACTTATAGTAGTGAGGAAGACAGATAACACACAAATGGATGAGTAAATGAGAATGCGTGAATGAGAAAAGATTTTCAGAAGGTGAGACTAGAAGGGACAGAGGATGCCTGAATGACTATTTTAACTTGGGAAGACTAAAACAAACTTTGAATAACAAAAAGGAGAGAGCTAGGGAAATTTGCGGAAATTCTCCGCTGAAAAGAGCAAATACAGAGGCCTCTAGGCAAGAATTATTTTGACATTTTTGAAGAACAAGAAGAAGTCAATGTGGCTGCAGTAGAGTATGTATGAGTGTGTGCATATCAGGTGGAAGAGGGAGGAATAAGGGAAAGGGATAGAAAGCAAAAAGAAAAGAGAGAGAAAGAGAGAGAGCGAGAGAAAGGAAGAGATAAAAAGGAGGAGAGTTGGAAGAAAAAGGAGAAGGGAGGAAAGGGAAAGGGAGAAGGGAGAAGGAAGAGGGGAGAGGGAGAGAGAGACTGAGAGAGACAGAGCTGTTCTAAGAACAATGGGAAACCATTTGAGGATTGTAAGCAGGTCAATGACATAAGCTTGATATTTGACAGTGGCCCAGATTGTCAGGGTACAGTGATTCAGGTGGATTTCAGCGGTGGTAGTGGAGATGGAGAAAAGTGAAAATTCAAGGAGAGAGTTGGCAGAGCTTAACCGATGGATGGGATAGAAAGGGTGAAAGAAAAAAAGGAATCAAGAGTAATTCCTAGTGTCTGACTTGAGCAACAGTGGGAGGCAATACTGTTTACTGAATTGGAGAAGGCAGTGGTGGCCGTGGTGCTTTCAAGAGAATGGGCGTGTAAAGTCAGACAACCAGGGGGAACTGTGAGATGGCACTATGAAGTGTGGGTCTGGAGGTCCAGAGTGGGGTCAGAACTGGAGATTGAGAGCTGGATGTCCTTCCTACGTGGAGAGCCTCAGCCTATGCTTGGAACTAAAAGAGGGGCCTACGATTTCCATGAGTTGCATTTGCTACGTGGGGTGAGAGTTCTGGCAGAGGAAGGGGCACCAGCCACTGAGACCTAGTGAAGTAAGAGAACCAGAAGCTAAGCTGAGACATGCAGAGTCCAGAAGCAGTGGGCTCCCTGGCTGCTGGCTTATGGACTATTTGACATGTCTCTTGCACCACACAATGTTCATGCATGTAAGGCTGCTCCTTGGTAACACTACCCACCTTAGAAACCATTAACTTCTTCATTGTGATGATTTATTTGTGCCTCTGTTTTGATGACCCCATTTCTCAGTTCCCTCTAAAATGTTTATATTACTGCCGGAGGTGAGCGCCTAGTAAGAAAGATTTTATCTACTAACCAAAGCTGCTGTTAGCCAACTCTACCCCAAGCTGTAGACTGGAGTACAGCAGTAAATTACCACGCAAGTCCTTGGTTAGTTGAAAAATGCTTGAAAAGATCAGCTCAAGACCACCCAAGCAACTCTTCTCTGGCTGGCTTCCTCACTGGAAGGGCTCCTCCTCTCTGCCCTCCCCTTTTCCTTCCCAATAAAGCTCTTGTATAAGGCATTGTTTGGCTTTTGGATAATTTCTATTATGGAGCACCAAAGAATTCGCAGCATCCCTTGACTGGCCCCTTGGCCTGTTACAAAGTGAAGAATCTCATTTTACTTAGGAGGTATGCATGTCTCCATTCCATTTATGATAAAAGTAGCATACATGACATTTGCATTAGGTCATAATAACCCTTTACATTCCAAGCACACTGTAGTTGATGGAGGAACTTTGCACACGTTTTCTCATGTAACCTGCACAACAGTCCCGTGCGATGTGTATTATTGTCAAGAGAAGAGATAACAGACTTGAGTGGGCATCTGGATCCTGGTGCATCTTATGTTAAGTCTCTAGAAGCAGAGCCTGAAGTGGAGATTCTTGTTGGAGTGGCTAATTGAGCAAGTGCTCTTAGGAGAAGGAGGCAAAGGGAAGCAGGATGGGATGGAACAGAGCTGAACAAGGATGTGCTCTAGACTAGAGGATGAGTCCAGCCTGCTGCAAGGGGAGCCCTGGGGCATAAAGAGCACCAACGGTGGATGGTTGACCCTTGGGATGGTTGACCTTTTGTACTCTGTGTCAGTCATTGGCCAATGACTGCCCCCCGGGAGTGGAGGGGACCTCAGTCTCCTGGAAAAAGAAACTCCTATTTGCCTGAGATTGATTTCCTGGGGAAATGCACCAGCCAGTATCTGGGCGTTGCATCAATAGCATCCACTAAATAAGGTCACTAGGCACAGGGATTTGAACTCAAGTCTTCAGGGGCTGTCTCCCATGGAGATTCCTGCTGTGAGATTAATATAGGGTCCTTACAGGATTTTTACCATACAGGTTCTAGAGAAGTGGAAGTAAGGAAAGGTACTAGAAATAGAAGATGTGAACTCGATCACTTTATTAGCATTACTTATATTGATTAAAATCAGAAGTCCTGTGTTCCAAATCTGTTACTAGAGATTTTCATCCTTATAATCAGCCTTACTACCCATGTCTTCCATATTAGAAATTCAGTTTACAAAACTGGTACAATGAAACAAAAAAGTTCCAATTCAGGACAATGGTTGTATTAGAGATAGGAGGCAGGCTTGGTTGGTATGATTGTTCCAGTACACGTTTAAAGCATCTTTCTCTGGATAAAACACCTAACTCGACTTCAAATGTTTTCGCTGTCTTCTTTTCATGAGCCCACTTTGAAGACAAGGCTGAAATTAGTTCTACTTTGCTATAAAACCCCCAACAAATTTTCGTGTCCATTTTTCCCTTCTTCTCTGACCTCAGGATAATTAAGTGTCTTTTTCTCCCAAGAAGAAATGTGAAGCATGTGGTGCGCCTGCTGGCCTATTTGCTGATTTATGGGTCAAGTCTCCAGTTATTACACACAAAATTTGAAAGTCTCTGATTAAGAAGCCCTGCTGATTTCAGGATCTCACTAGAAATATGTGCATAATGAATTATCTACAGATAATAATTCAAATGGTCCCTGGGTGATTCATATCACCCGCTTTTATTAAATTATCTGTTTTTCTGGGGAAGATTCAAGTCTGCACAAAGGAAGATGTGGGGATGCTCAGAATATTATAAGAGGGTGATAAGAAAACGCTTTTACTCTAGAAGAGCAGTAGCTTCCAAGGTAAAATTAATTTCCACTGGGCAGGGAGTATATGTGTCTGTGATTTATACAGATGTTTTAAAGAAAACTTTCTGTTTATACATAGTTGTGCACTTGGCTTATTTTAAGATAGTTTTTTGACAAAAGGTAACCTTTTTGGGGGGACTGGTGATAGAGGGACGCAGGATAAAAATAATCAAATTATTTCGTAGGAAAAATGGAAGCAGCAGTCATGAAGTCCATTTTTAGCAAGGCACATGGGCCTGACAAGGCATTAGTTAAGAGAATGTGTCACCCTTAAACATGTGGGTTTATTTAACAATGGAACAAGTAGATATATAAAGAACAGCGCTCCAGTACTGAGAATTCAGAAAGACCTATTTTTCTTTTCTCTTTTTTTTTTTTTTTTCTCCAGGAATGAAGATTTCTTTTTTCAATTTCTCTCTTTTTATATAACAAATGAAAGAAGAGAAAACCTTCACAAAACAGATGCATCCATATTCAAGGAGGCAGATGCCAGTTTTAGGAAAGAGATTCCCCCCAATCTGTGGTCCCCTCTGAAAGACCTGGGGGCAGGAATGGGGTGAGGGTGGCTGATTTCAACTGGGAGCAGACCCTTTTCATCTGAAAATCTGATGGACTTCTGTTCTTAAAGAACCTGGCTGGAAATGGTGAGGGGGAGGAATTTCAAGCAAGCACACCAGCCTTCTGGAAGCTCATCGATGCCTTCTGCTTCTCTTCCATGTTTTGATTTTTCAGGTTATTTTAAGGTTTTCATACCTCAGGCAAGGTGATTTATTATTATTGGGACTTTATATAACTCTTTATTTTTGCAAAATGCTTAACAGTCATTTTTCTCTCCTTATTGTGCACCATGCCTTCCCTCTCCTGCCACTATAATTGGTTTTGGGGGCGGCGGCACATGCTTTCCTAGGGAAAAGAAGATGCTGTTTCAGATATGAGGTACTTTCTGAGGTTTTACCGGTTTCTCTTTGCTTTCCTTCTTTTGATCTCATTCCCTGCAGTCTCCAGTCACCTTCAGTTTCTTTGCTCTCACTCAGACCAGCACTCATTTTTCCCCCTACCTTTGTCTTTGAATCCCATAGAGCCCTCTTGTTTGGGCCCCACCCCCAGCTAGACCATTCTCTTACTTTGACATCTGTCCTTGGGACCTGAGCATTCTTTTTACCGCTAACCTCCCCAGATGCCAGAACATGGTATGATTCCAGGGATGAGGGCTGCTTTGGTAACTTAAGAGACCAGAGTTATTATGTCCTGGGCTGTGGGAATGAATAGCTTCTCCTAAATGGACTAAGTAATTTGAGTGTGAAAAACTAGGCAAGCAACTAAGATTTAATAGCAACTTAATGGGGGTAACTTAAGTATGGGGCTGGGGGGGTCCCTGATACCAGATCTGGTGGACAGAGCTTCAACTGCAGAAATAGCCACATCAGCCTCCAACTAAAGGCTCTTTTTATCCACTCTCCGAGACATGCTATCTTATCGCTTAACTAAGTAAAAGATTAATGCAGAGTCTTGGCTCAGTTTCCTGGAGCCTCAGGACCTTTGTTCCTTTAAAGACTAAGCAAGAATGATTAGTTTTGAGGGTATGGGGAGGAATGAGTCACAAGTTCCAGGAACTAGATTTGGATTAAATACCTGGAAGAGGGCAGTCAGCAGTCATGGGTCTAAGATGGTACCATTCAAGACAGAGTTGAGTCATCCCTCCTCCTCTTGTAACTCAATCTATTGAGATCTTAAGTTAGCAGAAAGTAGTAGCTCATTAATTCCAGGCCACTGTTAAAAAATCCATTCCCTGTAGTATGCAAATACTCTTAGGTCAAAGCATAATCGCATCATTTCTGTATGTCAAAAATAGGGAAGAGTAGCAATTTCATGTACTCCAAACTAAATATTATGTCCATGTAATATTAGTGCTCATCTGGAGGACGTGTGGGCACCAGCAGAGCTGGCCCTAACACTTCTTCCCAGTCACCAGAAGAAAGCTGGGGAAAATTCTTGAAATCTTTGTAGCCAACCAAATCCTCCATGCTGGCTTTCTCTGGTCCCTATTTATAGTGATCTGTGAATACTTCCAGTTATCTCTTATCTCAACTTACACTCTTTCTTCTGGAACATTTGCAACCCCTGTTCCACAGGAATCGTGCCTGCATCCTTGTGCACTTCCCACTCAGTCCTAACTGAACCCCCTTCTTTCTGTGTTTCTCTCATGTGGGGGTGCTCTGCCCCTCAATTGCAAGGTATCACATTGGGAGGTGGGATAGGCCCTTACCTGAATCTTCATGCTTCTTCCATCTTCAGGTCTTTTAAGACACCTGGCACAACAATGTCACTCTCTAAATCTCCTCATCTCTGCCAACTTCCAGTGTTCTGATCACTCTCCCTCAGTCAGTGACTGCCTAATGTTTCTTCCACACCACAGTCCTGCTATCAGCTTATTGGCTTCACCACCCATGTAGACAACAAACTGTCTCTATCTTAAGTTGTGCATCTTCTCTTTTTCTGTGGCCTTTGCCTACACTCGCCTCTATTCATTCCATGGCATTGTTCTTGAATGTGTCGCTCTTAGAACCAGACCACCTCTGATAGCTTACGTTCATAGAGTCCACTGTGACCATAGTATCATGAACATTCTGTCCTCCCACTCTATTGTCACCTTACACTCTTGGTCAACATCAAGGGCGCGCTCCTCTCTTGACCTACTAACATAATATGAGATCCCTTCTATCGTCTCTTTTCTAGCTAGTTTGTGTTCTGTGGTTCATCACTTTAGCCTCTCTCTTGCCAGAATCCTAGACATCTTTGTTCCATCTCTTCCATCAAACTCATGTGCCAAAACCCTACTCTTGGGTAGATCCAACTTCTGCTTTCTGCTTACATCTAGACAGCTGAGCACTGCTGGAGAAAATCACACCATTGATGCAGATATAAATCTAACTCTAACTCACTCCATGGTGCCTAGAAATCCCTCCATGTTTTCATTGTCAGCTCCATCCTTCTCAGTCTCCATAGTGACTATTTTCAAACCTTCTCCATGCTTATCTCACCCCTGGCCTCTCCCTTGCCCTGTCAGTCTCTACAAAGATACCTCGGTTCTTACTTCATTGGGCGAAAAAAGGCATCAAGGGAAAGGCCACAAAATGTATGCCTGCCAGACCTACCAATATCTCGGCAACCGCACACTTCTCTCTCATTCCCTCCTGTAGGGATGGAAGAGATGATCCTCCTCCCCTAACAATGAAAACCCTAGAAGTCTTTTTACTCTTAGGAAGCTTTAGTTCATATCCTCCTCCAGTCACTTCCTCTCTTTTGTTCTTTCCCTCCCACATTTCAAGGCTAAACTTCTTAAAAGGATTGTCTGGACTTGCTGCTTTCATTTCCTTCATATCACGAACTCCTTGATCCATTACAATATCACTTCTGTCCTCACCACACACGAAAACTGCTCTGGTCAAAGTCACCAATAATTTTTCTTGTGGTTAAACCCAACGAAGTCCCTTCCTTCATTTCTTACTTGCTCTCCCTCAACCTCCTCATGTTGAAATGCTCGTTTCCTTTGGTTTGGTCGCACCAACCTCTCTAGCTTTTCCTCCTACCTTTTTGGTCACTCCTCGACTGACTACATAGACCGTCCTAATATGAGCGATCCTTGGACCTCTGTCCTTGGCACCCTTCCATTGTTACTCTCTCAGTGTCCCAGGGGAGAGCTTAGGCATGCTCCTGCCTTCAGTTACCAAGTACGCCCCTTTCTTTCTCTGATTGTATTCATGTGTTGGCCTCCTTTATTCTTTCTTTTGTAATTTATGTATTTTCTGATTATTTTTCAATCTTATCGAAGGAACATTGCATCATAACATCATACAGGTTTAAGGTGTACATCATCGAGTTTCTCTTTTTTCTTTATTCTCTACTATGCCATTCGTCATTTCATACCTAGACCACTTGGTCAAATTAATATTCAGCACAGAAGTATTTCAAACACAGCCTCAGTTCATTTTGATTATATATTGACCACATGTAAGATGATTTCATGAACTATATCTTCAACAGCACTTGATCTAGTCTGAGAAACATTTCAATATGATCCTGGTCTTAGAACTTCTATTACTTGACTTAATGACGACCACTGATAATAGACTATTTTTGATTTCTTGAATGGAGCTTAAAATTCCAAATTATATCCAGAAAAATCTGTTAGACTTTCAAAAAGGCATTTGAAATTCTTCAGTGCAAATGAATCTATTCAAGCCTGTGTATAATAAGCAGAAGGATCCTGAGATTTATTTTGGTTGCCAGTGGCATTCTGAGATGTTCATCTGATTCAATACAGCTTGGAGATAGATTTCAGAAAATGGGTTATGAGGTTATCTTCAACCAACAATAGACCATTTAATAAAGTGTGTGTGTGTGTGCGTGTGCACGTGTGCGCATGCACATCGGGGGTGCAAAATGGGTTTGTGATTTGAATATTGTGCATCAGTCTAGCACATAGTTACTTACTCCCAGAGAGAGTTGCAATTTGCTGTATGTCAAAAGAATGATAAAATGGCTGTATGCATTCGTTGCACGATCGCAATCTCTTGGGGAAAAAGGAGAGGAAGGTTTAAAAATCTTGGTCTTAACTTTTCAGGTTGCAAAATATGAATTTGATAGAAAGCCCTTGCACCTTGTTCCACTGAATGAGGCGTCTCAGATAATGTTTCCAGATGACGTCGCGCCTTCTCTCACCAAACATGTTCAGCTACAGGAACAACACACTTTGAAAATGCCTATCAAAGGAATTTAATCATAGTATAAAGACTCCCAGGGTGAGTCTGAGTAGCACAATCCTGCCCTGTTCACCATTTACAGGTTTATTGAATGTGTTCTGTACAGTAACACTTCCTATGGCAGCGAGGATGCTTGATTTGGGCATTAGGCTGTTTCTGATCCCCCAGGAAGCTTTTCTGCCTCAACAGGTCGCAAGCCTCCATGGCTTCCTTTGATGAAGCCATTTATCTTGGTGCCAGCTGCAGGACGTTGAAAGAGTGCACATGGGAAGGTATGTAGCGGATTATGCATGCATTTGTGGAGTCGGGAGATTATTATTGACAATCAGCTTGCAGAAGATTTAGGTTCTATGTCCTTCTGTACGAGGCTGCTGAACTGCCTTTCTGGAAACAATGAAAGGCGAATAAGGAGGGGGTCTTTTCATCTCAGCCTCTTGCCACTTTCAGAACATACTTTGATCAGGAGAGACAGTAAAACAATTTCTGGGTGTGCCCTGGTGCAGTAGTGGTTTGGTGAGACACCTTCAGCCAGTGAAGTCCATATGTGTGTGTGTGTGTGTGTGTGTGTGTGTGTGTATCTTAGGAACCCAGGTTTACCTCCCAGGGGCCAGAGGAAAAGACCAAGATGAACAAATGAATAAAATAAGGTGCTTCTTCTTCCTCTCTCTTCCTGCCTGTCTGCCTCTTCTTGACGTCATTTCTGCTACCTTTTCTTAAAAAAGAATTCTGATGATCATTGCCCCTACGTGATAAAAAGAGTCTGACTGAAAATGTGCACGGCAATGTCTGTTCATCTGTGGCCTGCTCTTTGGGCCAGTATCTTCGAGCATCTCTGAATCCAAACTCAATACACGAAACAGCCTAACTCCTAGCGTGTGCAGAGAGATTGTATCAGTGGGTTTTTGCTGCGTAATAAACTTTGTTCACACGTTGTGGCTTTAAACAACAACCATTTATGTAACTGCCAATTAGTGGGCCGCCTGGGCAGCGACTCTGGTTTAGGCTGGCTTTGCTGATTTCTGCTGGTTTCCTTCATGAGCCTGCTCAGGAAGGGAGGTCAGCTTGTGGCTGGGTGACTCAGAATGGCCTCACTTTCATGTCTGGCTGTTGGCTGGCTGTTGGCTGGTAGCTGGCTGACGGAGGTTCTTCTTCACAAGGTATCTGATCTTCCAGAGGGCTAGTTGAGGCTCAGTCTTGTGGTGATCTTAGGATCCCACGTATAGCAAGAGGGCAAGCCCCAATCTGGAAGAACTCTTTAATTCTTGGCTTGGGCCCATCAGCCAAAGCAAATTTCGTGGCCTAGATTCAAGGAATGGAGGTGAGCACTCCATTATCTTGATGGGAAGACCTGCAACAATTAAATAATAAGGTAGGGGTTGGGGGAGGATTTGGAGCCATTTTTACAATGTACTGCAGAGCCATTTAGTTTGCAAAGTGTTTTTCCACGAGCGTTAAGTCTCCACTAGAACCACATGAGACGTAAACTGGTACCCATTTTACAGATGAGTAAGTTGACTCAGAGAAGCTGAATGGCTTAACTGGATAACAAGCAGTAGCATTCTTGCCCCATATTACAGCAGCCTGAACTATAAAACAATCACAGAAACTCTCTCATACTATTAGTTCTAAAAGCATTGTTTTCTTCGCTTCTTATATCAGTACCCAAGATTTAATGACAGAGTCCTCTCCTGGCACTTGTTGAAATTCACATTCCAGGGCCCCACCACTGGTTCTGATTTAGTCAAGTCTGCTGAGGGCCAACGATCTGCACTTTTTGTTTTGTTTTGCTTTGTTTTTAAAGGAAGGGTGCAGGCAGGAATGAAGGCAAGCAGAGACAGATGGGCAGAGAGAAGAGGAAGAAGCACTTTATTCAATTTAGTTGTTATCTTGGTTGTTCCTCTGGCCCTGGGATGTGAACCTGGGTCCTTGGAATGTGTGGACTGTACCCAACTGCTACTCCACCGGGGTGCGCCAGGAATCCGCATATTTAACAACAATCACAGGAGATCCCAAGGCAGCTCCTCCCGTTGAGAAACAGTGGTTTATATTATGGTACTGGATGTTCCCCGCTTGGGGATAATAAGAAAGCCCCCCATAGGACTGGTGAGAAGATGAAGTGACTAGCCTCTGAAATACTGAGCTGGTGCCTCGTAGATGCTTGCGAAGTGTGATTTTCCTTGTGATGCTTACGAAGTGTGATTTTCCTTGTGCCTCCATGCAAAGACCCACTGATACTTGCCTCCATCCCAGAGCAAGTATATATGAAAGGTGGAAAAACTGTCTTTAGAATACTTTGCAGATTTGTACCGTCAATGCCTATAAATGAGAACTCATGGTCAAATATTCATCAGCCCCTCAGAAAGCACACAGCTCTGCTTGAGGGGGAGAAGAAAGGTATACGATTCTTTAGAAGCCTAAAAATCATGACTGGAAACAGTGACAGGCCTGGTAGGCGACAGCTGTTGTCATTAGACACCAACTCTATGCACGAGAGGCACAGAAGGTTTGGTCATGCCTCAACCCCTCCGGTCTTTTCCAAATTGCGGTGAACTTCCGGCGTCAGCACTATTATATGTCCCCAGACAATGACAAAATGTATAATGAGTCTATATTAAGACTTCGCCTAACCCAAGTCAATTGTGTCAATGTGGGTAGAAGAATCTCTATAAAATATCTCCTTCTAGTAATTTAAATGAAGCCTCGAAAACATGGCAGGTAGAGCGTTATTTCCAGATCATGTGGGGACTTTTTTGTTTTTTTAAGTTTCTGTGTTCAAATGATGACCAAATCGCTTGTTTC
Source organism: Solenodon paradoxus (assembly GCA_004363575.1). Classification (NCBI taxonomy): domain Eukaryota; kingdom Metazoa; phylum Chordata; class Mammalia; order Eulipotyphla; family Solenodontidae; genus Solenodon; species Solenodon paradoxus. The sequence goes on from RJWH01006343.1 coordinate 27,492, forward strand.
TTACAGTTTTGACAATGTGGCACTTTCCTCCCTATTTTTTTATGCGGCTTCTCCCACTGCATCTCTGTCCAGTCTGTTTCTCTCTCTCTTTCCTTCAGAGATCCTGCCTTTGTAAATTTCATCATTTTTTCTTTCTTCCGTCGTGCTTTCGATTTTTTTTTCCAGAAAGAAGAGGAGCCCTTTCTCTTTTCACCCAAACAGCCCGCATCCAGTTTAGAGTGTGCCTTTCTTCTGTTTTCTGGTATTTGCATCTCGACCTGTGGCTGTTGTCAGCACCAGTAGGTGGCACACATCTCCCACATTAAACACCACTGGAGCTCCGAGGGTGGGATGTGTTCCCCTCATCTGTCATTTTTGCTGCAGTGAAATTGTAGTTGGAAGCTGGTGTAATACAAAGCAAGACTCCTAATCTTGGCTAGACTATGGCATATACTTCTTTGACTCATGTCAGCAATGCGGGGCTTAACAGCAGCTGATCTAGATAGGCTGGAGCTGAAAAATAATGAGGGTCTGTGCGTGCGTGCGTACGTGCTTGTGTGGTGTCTGTGCGCGTGGTGTTTTGGTTTTTGTGTTTTGAAGAGTTAGCAGTTTTATGTCAAAAGTACCCTTTCTTCTCCATCTCTCCAGGCCTCTCCTCCCCATTCTTCCTTTCAGATATTCAGACTTCACCCCTCTTCTGTTTCTCCTTAGTGCCAAGCATCCCAGTCCATGGCAGCCTGCACTTGTCTAAAGAACTCAAAGTAAAATGATAGCTTGTTAGGAGTGGAAGGAAACTTACACATCACTTATGACTGAAAACGATAGGATCCAGGTTAACGAAAGATTCATATTGGGATTTGGGGTTGCCCTTATTTTTGATCAGACATGTCATTATCATTATTAGTAGTTTTTGGAGTGTACAGAATATAGTTTTCCTATTTTCTTTGAAAAGATATAAATACACAGAAGGTAGAGATTGTAATTATGGGTTGAACTGAAACTGCCAATTGACACATGATATTTGTTCACACAGAAAGTCTTTGTCTGCCTACCGTGGAAAAAACTGACATGAATTGTCCTTATTATTGTCATTGGCCTGACATCCCCTCAAGGTGCGGTCACAGCATGGATAATTTCCCAGCTTGCCTGCTTTACTAAAGTTGCGAAACAATCTTCTCAAACAGTTGACTATCAGATCGTCCATCAAATCGACCAGCTGTTTTAATTCGGTGTATTTTGGAGAAGATGCAGGGGTGCTTAGGGATGAATGACTTCTATCTGTTATCTGCTGCAGTACCATGTGCATGGGGGTACTTGAGAGATATTTAGAGTCTGTTAAAGGTCTCTCAGAATCAATGGGAGGTACTTAGAAACCCCACAAATTCCTGGGCCCTATTCCTGTTATGCACTAGAATCTTTTAGTTTGGTTCTTGGGAATTTGAATTTTCGACCAGTTTCCCCAGGTGAGTGGCATACACCTGAAATGTGAGAATCTAATACTGGAGACATGCTAATTACTGATTCTTTGATGTGCCTCACCTGTTATGACTGGCACCCTCACTTCTCACCCCCATTCGGGGGAGAATACAACTGAGCGGTCATGTTCTATGTAGATCTTGGGACTGGGGATCAATAAAGTCAAGTTATTGTATATTTTTCTGAGTAAGGGCTGAGATTTTCATTTGTAAAAATAGTTCCAAGAAGCCCGTTTGAACCAATTTCTCTCTGGGGGAAGCCGATCACTTATTTCTATGATAAGCAAATAAAGACATTTACCTTGGAACGTTATTAGAGCCACAGACTGGGAGATAAGTGGTAAGACATTACAAACAGCCTCTCTCTTGTTCTATGTACATTTGACGATCATAATATTTAACATCCGTGACCAGAGATTTTGTACCACAAAGTCAAAATACTTACTGCTTTGAATAGAAGATTAGTGAGGGAATGTAAAGATTTGGCTGATTCCGAGATGCTTTCCAAGTTTCTAGGATTCCAGGTGTATCTTAGGGGTTTGTGGCAGAGGCTTGTAGGATATGTTGATTCTACTTGATATTAATTCAACTTTTTCCTTTAGTAACAAAACCCTTTCATACAAAGACTCCTCCAAATCCAATTAAAGACTACATTCTCCAGCCTATTTGCAGATAATTGTGGCTATGTCACTGAATTCTCGACAATGAAATATAATCAGAAATGTTGTGTGGGATTTCTGCTTAAAGGCCACTGACTCATTTGGGAAGAATCCCCTTCTGTCTTTTTTCCTTTGCTCCTTCCAGCTGACCTGAATGTGGGAGGTGGCAGCCAGAGCTTGAACAGTCATCCTGGATTCTGAGGCAAATAGGAGAGTGAAAACCTATGCTGAGGATGGCAAAACAGAAAGATGGAGCTTAAGTTTCTGATGACTTTGTGGTACTACCATACCAGCCCTGGACAGTCCACCTTTAGACTTCTATGAAAAAGAATAAATCTGTTGTGCTTTGTCACTGAGGTTTGAATTTATGTTTCAAATAAGACAGGGGAACATGTCCCGACACACATCATAAACTTCTCACTATCGGAATTCTGAAACTTTAGCTTATATCAGAAGCACCTGGAAGACATTTAAGAACACAGACTTCGGGGCCCTGTCCCCAGAGTTTCTGAAAGTCAGAGTGAGAGAATTTATATCCCTGACACGTTTCTGTGTGATACTGCTACTCCTGGATTATGTTTTGAGAACCAAGGTTTTGCCGATTGTCTTAAATTTTAAGACAGGTTCCGACTTGACTCATTTAGGGTCAGCATAGGTCAGTTAATTTCACATCTCTCAGCTGATACTTTAAGAGCTTTCTCCGCACTGCAACAAAATTAATACAAATGCCAGTCTATTGGCCCAGAGCCAAGTCCCTTTTAGATGACTTAGTGCAGGCACGGTGCCACATCTGGGCGAGCCGTGACTGCTTCCTTTACCCGCTTACCCACTAAGTCCTCTCTCAACCTCCTGAGCAAACTATGCAAACAACGGCCAGAAAAGCCTCTTACTTTCACTGTAGTCAGTTCAGGTGAAGTTCAAGACTGATCATTCCATTCTCCTCATTCATGCTGGGCAAAAGTTCCTTTACGTCTATCCCCTGGGAGGCAAAAAAAACGATGTAGGCAGAAAAGACAAACGTGTTTATTCTCATATGCTAAAATGCTGGATGGAAGTGGGGATTTCACTGGTGGTTTCTAGGCCTGTTGAGAGCTGACTGGTGCATGCTAAGAGCTGCTCCTTCTTTGAGTCTTTTTACTGCACACATTAAGTCCAGTCATTGCCTTATGGCCCTTCCCACCTCCCCTCCCCCTCCCCAAGTTTTGGGAAATCCTATCTTGATTAACATTCCCAAATATTTTTTCCTAATTATATTATACAGAGTGCTTGGGACTCAGATGTGCTGAATCTGAAGCCACACTTGACTGTTTACTTGCTATGTGAGCCTCGGCAAGTGACAGTCCTTACTAAGATTCAGTCGCCTCATTTGTAAAAATGCAACTAACCATGTGGCCCTCATAAAGTATAGGTAAAGATGAAATTAGATGATGCTTATAAAGGGCTTAACATGGTTCCCAGCCCCTGGTAAGTGGATAATACATGTACCCATGATCACTAGTGATAGCATTTTAAACCACTAAAGGAAACTTCAGCCCCTATTCATACCAAATGCACTGTCCACCCCCAAAAATGGACATACTGTACTTCATCAAATTAAAAACTTTTGATTTGCAAAAGACTTTTTTATGAGGGCGAGTAGACAAGCCACTGGGAGAAGATATTTGTGACTCACATGTCCAACAAATGATTCGTATCCAGAATGTATAAAGGACTCTCTGAATTCAACCATAAAAAGAAAACCAGCCCAATGAGAAAATGGGCAAAATGGTGAGCCCTAGTGCAGTAGTGGTTGGGCACAGTTCACCTACATCCCAAGGACCCAGGTTCGCATCTCAAGGCTGGTGGCGGGGGAGGGGGGAGGAACAGGCAAGATGAACAGCTAAATAAAATAAACAAAATCCTTCCTCCTCCTCTCTCTTCCTACCTGCCTGCCTCTGCTCAACTTCATTCCTGCCTGAACCTTTCTTTTTTTTCCTTAAAAAAAGAAAGAAAATAGGCAAAAGAGTTGGATAGAAACTTTACTAAAGAAGACATATGAATGACAAATAAATGTATGAAAAGTTATTTACCATGGATAGCTATTAGGGAAATGCAAATTAAAATCATGATGAGACACTACTACATTAAAATGACTAAAATTAAAATTACTGATAATATCATATTCTGGCAAAGGGTGCAGTGATGTGGAATCTTTCATCCACTGCTGGTAGAAATATAAATTGGTACATCCACCTGGAAAACAGTATGGCAATTTCTTTTAAAAATTAAATGTACAGGGTGCACCCTCGTGGCATAGTTGTCTAGTACACCTGGAAGTGGTCCCACATACATCCCAATGTCCCTGGTTCAAGACCTGGGGCCATGGGGAACAACCAATATGAACAATTAAATAAAGATAAAATGCTCTTTTCTCCTCTCTCTTCCTGCCTGCCTACTCGCCTTCATTCTTGCCTGCACTTTTTCTTTAAAAAAATATAAATATACACTTACCATATAATTGAGCGATCATCCCACACCTGGGCATTTATCTTAAAGAAGCAAAAATGTAAGTTTTTACAAAAACCTATACATGAATATTCATTATTTGGAGCAGCCCTATACTGAATAATCCAAGTGTCCTTTACCAAGTCAATGACTGTATAAATTATGGTACATCAATACCTGGAACACCACTTCATGACACAAAGGAATACGTTATTGATACACACGGCAATGTGGATGGATTTTAAGGGCATTATGTGAGTATGTTAGCCTGTTCAGGTTTCTTCATTTATTTTTTAAAGGAAAGGGGCAGGCAGGTAGGAAGGGAGAGGAAGGAGACAGACGTAATTGTTTTGTTTTTTTAATTTGATCATCTTGGTTGGCCCCCAACCCCAGCCTGGCCCCAGGTCTTGAACCCAGGTCCTTGGGATGTATGTGGACTGTGCCCACCTGACTTAACCACTAGGCAACTAGGGTGCTCCTGTTCAGGCCTCTGTAACAAAAGAATACAGACTGATTTGCTTATCACCAAGAGAAGTGTACTCTTCATGCTTTTGGAGGCTAGGAAGTCCACGATCAAAGCACCAGCACGATGGTGTTCTGCTGAAGACCCCTTTGTGGTTCATAACCTTCTTGAGGTGTCCTCTCCTGAAGGAAGGGGCGAGGGATCTCTGTGGGGTCTCTCTTATAAGAACACTAATCCCATCTATGAGGATTCCACCCTTAAGATCCAACCACTTCTCAGGGTGTCAACTCCTCATACCATCCTTTTGAGGGATTAGGATTTCAACATGGGAATTTGGGGGGGGCGCACACCATATTCAGATCCGAACATTGAATGAAGAAAGCCAGTGTCAGAAAGCTGCATACCTCTGCTTTTGTTTCCATTTTGAAATGACAGCATTAAAGAGATGGGGAATATGTATGGTGCTGCTGGGGTGTGGGAAGTAGGGGGAGGGTACGCAGGTGTGACAATAAATGGCACAGCACAAAAGAGTTCCATTGTGATGGCTCTGTACCTTTATTGTGGTGGTGACCTCACAAATTCATATATGTGACAAATTGCCATAGAATTGTATACAGACATAAACCAATGAGTGCTTGCAAAAACTGGTGAGACCTGCTATCTCGCAAGTTGTATTGTGCCAATTAATTTCCTGGTTTTGACGATGCAGGATAGCTATGCTGGTTGATGGGTACATTATCCTATACCGTTTTGCAACTTCTTACGAAGCTATAATTATTTCACCATTTGAAGGTTAAAAAATTAGCAACAAAAATGGCAGCTCCAGTCTTAGTATATCAACAACCAATTCAATCAACACAGTGAGTAAGAAAAAAAAAAAGAGTAGTATTGGTTTTCTCATTCACTGGGTACAAACGAGAATTTGAAGAGATAGATGATTGATATTGAATTCTTTTTTTTTTTTTTTTTAAAGAAAGGTGCAGGCAGGAATGAAGGCAAGTAGGCAGGCAGGTAGGGAAGAGAGAGGAGGAAGAAGCATTTTATTTATTTTATTTTATTGTTCATCTTGGTCGTCACCCCCACCCCTCAGCCTGGGCTCATGAACCGGGGTCCTTGGGAAGCCTATGGACTCTGTCTGGCAGACTTAACTGTTAAGCCCAAGGGTACGCCTATGCTGAATTTTTCTTAACACAATTACCAGGTTGTGTTTTTATTTCTTGAGCTAGTTTTATGTCCTATTATCATCAAGTGTTGACCTCCTACATCATATTGAGTGAGATTTTTTTATTTTAAAGGAAAGGTGCAGACAAGAAAGGCGGCGAACCAGCAGGTAGGCAGGAAGAGAGTGGAGGAAGAAGCATTTTACTTTATTTAGTTGTTCATCTTGGTTGTTTCTCCCAGCCCCATGTCTTCCCCGGGGGACCTTGGGATGTACATGGAGACTGGGCTGAAGTGGACCAAACCACCAGGCCATCAGGGTGTGCCAGGTGCCCTGGGGGTAACTTTTATGAAAGGAATTTGGTTGAAATTATCCTCTGATCCCAGTATCCCCTTCTTCCCATTACACAAATGTCTCATTTTCTGGCCACTTTCAAGTTCTAAGCAGCAATGATAAGGTGACTTTCGTAGTGCCCTTCCTAAGCATAAAGAGTTAAAGTGAATGGTAGAGTCGAAGAGTGTTAAAAGTCAGCCAGTGATGTGCACAGGGAAAGGACAGCTTAAAAGAGCAACAGAGCAATTCAGCCCTTAAGCAGAGACCTTATTTATATGCCACATTTCAGCTGGGAAGAGATTTTATGACCACATCTTAGAGCCTTAAAGAGGAAGTCTATAATATAAACATCCTAGCAGCATTAACTCCCAGCACAAGCTCACATGGCATATATTCCCATTTATGATTTGCTTTTCTTCTGCACGAAAGGCATTTCAATCGTGTGTGCAATACATCCGTTGATAAGATTCTCACCTCTCAACCTGTAGATGTGATACAAAACTATGTATAAAATGGAATTAGGAACCTTAATGTATATTTGAGCCCACAGAATAGATTCAGATTTGGAATTCTAGGCTGGACTTGTATCACTTCTTTTCCTCTGACAAAAAAGAGTTTTAGATTTAGAATAAGCAAACAAAGGTTTCATTCTGGGTAGTGGTGACTATTCCTTCCAGGCAGGACTGGGAACTACAATCTTTTTCCTTCTGGGGTTACTAGGTTCATTTGTTAAAATAAGACCATGAGTACAGAACATAACAAAAGTTCTAGTAATTACCTGCTTTCTGTAAATTCTACCTCCCAGCAGAATTCATATGTGCTGTACCCTCTATATGGAGTGCTCTTCCATCTTCGCTCACCCCCAAACTATGCCCTCGTCCTTTCCAGTTGATTTTTTCTCATCTTCGAGTTTTGCCTCAAATGCATATCCTGAAGGAAACCTTAGATTAGATCAGATCCCCCGTCATACTCTCTCCTGTCAGCCAGGACTTCTCTTTCATGGCATTTATCACAGATATAAGTAAACAATTAAATCATTAGTTTGCATAGTATATAAATATGCAATGCTCACTACTACTAGACCATAAAATCTACTGGGATAGAGAGATGTCTGACATACAGATCCATGTCCCCAATACCCATCACAGTGCCTGGCATATAGTAGGTATGAAGCAAATATTTGTTGAATAAAGAATGAATGAATGAAGGTGGCGTGCCCTGGTGGCCTAGTGGTTTAGCTCACTGGGCATAGTCCATATACATCCCAAGGTCCTCTGCTGAAGGTTTGAGACCTGGGCGTGGGGGAAACAACCAAGATGAACAACTAAATAAAACTAAATAAAAATACTTCTTCCTCCTTTCTCTTCCTGCCTGCCTGCTCGTCTTCATTTCTGCCTGCACCTTTCCTTTAAAAAAAAATGAATGACGGCAAACGTAGAAGCAGAGGAATGGTAATAACTCTAATATCTAACATGTATTCAGCATTCACTAGTTATAAATGCTAGACATGAGTTAAATGCTTTGCATATGTTATTACACTCAATTCTTACTATAACCCGCAGATAAGTGGTATTCTTTTATTTTTTGAAAAAGAAAGGTGCAGGCAGGAATGAAGCAAGCAGGCAGGCAGACAGGAAGAGAGAGAAGGAAGAAGCATTTTTATTTAGCTATTCACACTAGTTGTTTCCCCCAGGACCTGGGCCTCCAACCCAGGGGTAGGTGTCCTGTGCTCCTTTGGAGGCGATTGACTTAATCGCTGATCTACCAAGGCACACCAATAAGTAGTATTCTTGTCTCTATTTCACAGATGAGAAAACTGAGGCTCATTTTGTCTCTATGGAGAAAATTCCTAATGTAAATGTGGGAGAGAAGCAACTTTGTTCTGAGAGACAGTCTTTGAGGATATTCCTCCCTAAGGAGAAGCTGCTTCTAGAACACATATTTGATGAGCTGACTAAAGGCAGATCAAGTTGCCTGATTCAGGGCGTCAGTATATTTTGGTAGCAATCTATGTGTGTTGGGCTGATATGCCAAGGCAAAGTCAAAAGCACCCTGCTCATTCTAATATATATGATAATATTGTACTTTCGTTATAGAGTATTTTTTATACAAGGGTCTAAAAGTTCTTTTTGAAATATATCAATTTCAAAAAACCACAACAGAGTTTTAAATATGGACTCATAATGCTATTGAAGACCCAATATGTGAGCAGCAAACTGTCAATATTTAATTTTTTTTCCAGTCTGACTCATGGCCCTCCCCCACCAGTGCCTTCAAGTGCTATCATCATGACTATCATGGGTTAGCAGTTTTAAAATATATGTTACATACCAAGTAGGCTGCAGTAGTTTTCTCAGTGGCATTTGGAGACACATTAAAAATATGCAGCTTGCATTTTCATCCCTTCACACCGTCTGCATTTTTCCTTTTGATGAGCTCAGAGAGAGGCATAGTGGGAGGAAAATCAGCACAAAGAAAGGAAAACAGAGTATTTCCTCCTGTAGAAAACAATGTGCAAAAACAAATCTATTGTTCTTAATTGTGGTTCTGCTTCCCGTATGCCTGCCTTTTTGTGCCTATCATTTTTTTTAGTAGTGATTTTCCATTTTGAAGCATTCTTTTATTTACCTCTCTTTATGCCTAACTTGTTACTCATACTGTTCCGTTAGCTGCTCCAGCTCCATTTTATCTTAATCTTGTTCCTGATGATTCTCACCCTTCCTTTACTTCAGTCGTTCCCTTTATCTACATCCTTTCCTAAGTCTCTACTCTCTTACTTTACCATAGATATACCTCTTTCAACTCCAATATATTTTTTTTCTAAATGTCGATCCTTTTGGTTAACTCATTTTATTTCCTTAATTCATCCCTAAGTGTTTTTTAAATGTCCCCACAATTTTCTCGAATTGAATTTTCAGCTTCATATTTCCTTTTGAGGTTTACTTTCAGCAGAATGTTTTGTTTGTTTCCAGTTGTTTGTTTCATGGCTGAGTTTAATTGACAAGACTTTGCGTTCCTGCTTTTGGTCTTCAGATGTGTGTGGACACACAGATGTATGTGGACTAAACTAAGCAGAGAATGATGACAGGTTGGAAGGAGCACTGGATTTGGGGTTAGAAGGTCATATTCAAGTCTAATCTATGCCACTGAATCAGCAGAACCTCTCCTATAACAGGAGATGCATGATGTTACCTGCCCTGCTAAGGGACCAAGTACGATAAAATAATGTAAACAGAATGGGAATGTCTCCTACTCAAGGGACTCTTATTTTCGTAACTGGTTACCTCTTTTCCAGTGTGCATAGGCTAAAATAAAATGATGAAAAATGTTCATGTAAGCGTAGAAGTTTAAAATATGAGGTTCTCCAAGAGGTTCTAATGAACCAGAAATATTTTGGTAACGCTGACCCAGACAATGTCGATTGTATTATTGTAGATCAGAATGGTTTGTTATGCCCGTTGTGCAATAAAGCCTATAGCTGCGCACCGGGTGTTTGACACGGGGAAAGATTTGCTATTGAGAGGCGCCAATCGAAGAAGTGTGAGATCAGCTCTTTCTCAGGTCCACTTCCCTGCCTGGATTGCAGTGGTTGTATACACACATGGAAGGTAAAACATAGGGACAATCTGGGGGAGGGAGAGGTATTTGGGGAATTCCTCAGGTGTTGGCAATTACTGCGGTGCCTGTAGGGGTCTGCTAGCTTATCAGGCCGATCACAAGTCCATCATGCCTCAGTGGGGGGGAAAAAAAGCCAGGTTTATCCATTATCTGTGTCTCTCCCAGCTAAATTTATCTGTATTCCTCAGTTTATGATTACCTGATTTTCCTGAATAGCTAGATTGACTGGATCCCGATTTACTGCCCAGTTATAGTATTTACATGTGTCAGCTACAGCACATATCTCAGGAAGGCTGAGGAGGAAGGGCCAGCATGCAAATACTTGTTTTCAATATCAAAATGAAATCAGAACTAAAACAGGATTAAAACAGTTCTTTGGGTCCAGGATCCAGCAATTATCATTCAAGTTTATCAGACAAAGATGGAATCTTACCTTAATCATTCCCTTAAGCAGGTTGTACAAACTTTGCATAAATACTTGCAATAAAGGGCACTTGCAATTTAGAGAAGCAACCCATTTCATTGCCAGATGTCCAGTTGTGTGCAGAATCACATTACTGTTGACCCATTACTTCCAGTGACTTCCAGAACAAATTCAGTTCTTCTTACCTGAGAGGACTCTTTGATTTCTGAACAGTTTCTGGGTGGTCCTTTTCTGTAGGCTAAATTTCCTGTTTCTTTAAAGATTTCTCATATAATGTGACTTTTCATGCTCTTCAATGTTCAAAGTTCTAGAATGCTCCACTTATCAATGGCCTTTTCAAAACTGAGCATCCAGTTCTGGATTTGTAGGATCTCACCAAGGAGGGCCCCTTCCTTGGAAACATGGGCGCTCTTGTTGTTTTTAGAGAGCAGCATTGCAGTTCATAGTTTCTCCAGCAAGGGCCAATAAACTAGTTTTCATGAGTATATCACAAAACTTCCATAAAGTAATTTTAGTAAAACTATGGAGGGTTTTAAGTTAAACCATGGCTGATGAATTTATTACATATCGAAACCAGAGGTATCCATTCAATATAATCAAAACCATGGACCTACTTAAGTTTATGATATTTTATATTTCATCTTTATGCAAATGATAGAATACTATGTGTCAAGCTCTTATTTATCATTAGTTTTAAACCTTTGTGTTTTTACTCCCCTCTCTGCTTTTAAGGTGTTTTACATATACAATAACCTTGTGAGGTAAGATAATTATTATTCCCATTTTATAGATGCAAATACTGAGACACATAGAGGTTTGTTAATTTGCTCCGGGTCATCTAGCTCAAAGTGGATCTTGATGTGCCCTGGTGGTTTAGTGCTTAAATCCGTGACCTCTGGCTGGCATAGTCTGCATATAAATCCCAAGGACCTGTGTTCAAGACCTGGGGCCTGGAGGAACAGCCAAGATGAACAACTAAATAAAGTAAAAATTAATGTTTCTTCCTCCTCTCTGTCTTTCTGCCTGCCAGCTGCCTTCATTCTTGCCTGCACCTTTTCTTTAAAAAAATGTGTCTGAACCTGATGTAGGGCTCCCAGGGTCTCCTGGGGTTTGGTAGCACATGGTTCAGGGAAAAATTCTTGAGATGTTAAAGAGGTGCAGTTCTATAAGTTTATTAGAGAAAGTGAGGGAGAGATGATGTGGGTGAGGGTGAGCGAGACACACTGATGAGACGCTGGGTCCACCCAGAAAGAATTCGTGGAGAGAGCCGTTTGGTCAGGATCACA
>RJWH01006343.1:39471-57062 GCA_004363575.1 Solenodon paradoxus
ATGGTGTGAATATCTAGGGGTGTGGCCTAAACCCAAGCTGCTAAGGTGGGGTCCATTTTCAGCTATGCTGTCCCTGCATCAGAGAGAGAAAGTGATAGCGATAGAGAACTGCTCTGGGGCTCCTGTTTGGGGGTGGTCAGATTTATACCCTTGGGAGGGGGCTTTTGGGCGGACTACCTTTCCAGAGTCTGTAATAAGAGAACAGGAGTCACAGAGTCATGAGGAAGTTCAAAAACAGAGGTAGGTAAGCAGATTTTCCAGGAAGTTTTCCAAGTCTGTGAAATGGCCTCCTACATTCTGGTGGTCCCGAAAGGGATTCAAGGTTCCACTAATTTAGGCTCTTTGCTGAATTGGGGAAAAAAAAAAACAAACAAAACATTAGGTTGATGAAGGGGGCGGGTATATGAATCTTTTCAGAGGGTTAATGAGGTGAACTTTGGCCTCTAGTGCCCAGGAGCTGGCCTGTCCTGTAGGGTGTGGCTCAGAGCATTCCAAGGCCCTCCGTGACCTCTGTTGTTCTTGGAAGTTCAGGTCTAAAAATACCTAGAGAATGAGTATTCAGGCCTTACATTTTCTCTCTACAAACCATGGAAGTCCATCTCCAGCACTATACTGCTTCATCTCACTGGGCAGTCCATAAGTGGAAAATATTGCAATTGTTAATTGGTTGATGTTTTGCTGAGATAAAATATCAAAATGAGACATTATCCTAAAATTTCCCTTTCCCCTGTTTCCTGGGTACCTTCCATGACCTATTGGTACATTCAGATGATCTGAGAAGCAACAAGAGTACCCACGTTGAAGGCCACATAGTTGGTTGCCATTTCTTTTTTTTACTTTAGTCACTTTGAGCATGTTATGTTATGGCTTAATTCAAATGTAAGTGACAGGTTTTCATGAGCTATTATATATGAAAGTACTTTGTAGATGCTGAATACACTGTACATGCTTATCGCTTCTTAGAGTATTCATGCCTAAAATGCCTTTTAAATCGGTTGCTTCTCTGATCATTTACCTTTTCTTTACAAAGTATTTTTAAAATGTGGTTAATTTATGGTTCGCAGCAGTTACAACACATAATAATGATGATGATGAATTAGGAAGTTTAAGAAAAAAGAAACGACCAAAAAAGAAAAAGAATAAAAAGGAAACAACAGACCTCAAATGAAGTCGGCCAGGCTAAACTCCAAGATTCAATACTAGACCTAATTGTGGTTTCAGTCTCTCCTCAAAGTGAGAATGTAAATGAATCAATCTGGAGTTTCCCAGGTCAGCACACCTCTCTGTGATAAAACCCCCTACCTTCCTCTAATGGATGGTGGCTCCACCTGAAATAATCTATCTTTTCTTTTGCTAATGACTCTGTCCCACCCTCTTTTAGCTATAAAAATCCTCCATTTTCTACAACTTCATGCAGTGCCTTTCTACTTTCAAGATGGGATTCTGTTGGATTTGTGAATTGTTTAATAGAGCAAATTTGATCTCTAAAGTTAACTCAGTTGGGTTTTTTTTTTTGTTATTGTATTTAATCATCTAAATGTGGCACCTACTTTAGAATAGAAATGCTGTAAAGGCCAGGAAAGGGGAAAAATTGAAAATCTTACAATGGTACTTTGTAATTCTCTGAAGCAGAAATTCGGTGAAGTTCAATTGTCTATGAGGCTCAAAGAAGCTTGGAGGAGAAATTTATGTTAGTTTTGGAGGAGAAATTTATGTTAGTTATGTTGGGCCACTCCTGCATATACTTAAAAAATAACCACCACAGCAACATGGCAGCCTCAGTGACACAAAGAAATTCTCTAAATTAACATTGTGTTTTAACAGGACAACGGATATGAAGACCTTATGTTACCGTTATTCCAACATCTCAGTCCTATTTTTTAGCTGACTTCCTTTTATCCATTTTGGTTCCCCCTACACTATGAATAATTCTTCCAGTTGCTCAAAGTATTTCCTTTCGCACGATGTATTTACTGAATTATCTTGGCCCACTTCTAAGCATCACTTTGGGAGACTAAACAAATTAAGTCCATTCAATCTCTGTGTAAATGGCATTTTCAAAGACAAGTTGAAAGAAATCAACCCATTAGGTATAAGACACAATAAAAATGTCATGAAAACTGGATGTAAAGTCAAACCAAGCAAGTTTGTACATTTTTATTGTTATTACCTTCCCAAAATTGAATGGAAATAGAAAATACGAAAACCTTAATTTTTGGGACCAGTCTGGGAAACTGTAATTACGTTAGCAACATCCAACAGTGTTATCAACACTGAGCAATTCCTCTCATCTCAACACAGCAGCCGACTCGGAAAAATCACACCTGCTAACTCATGGGATTTGTGACACTTAGTAATGCATGTGTAATTGGTTAAAAATAGCTATTACCACAAGCTTTATTTTTATTTTCTATTTGTTTCTATAGTTCTCTAAAGGAAAAAAAAAATGCTCAGGATCATTTCCTGCTTCTTCAAGAGAACTATGGCCAAGATCTCCTTTGAAGGAGTTATATGTAAAGAAAACGAATTTTTCCTCTATTCCTCTGGGTTCTTGGGCCAATCTCCTTGTAATAAAAGACAGGTTAACAGGATAAGAGCAAACAGAAGTTTAATAACATGTTTACCTCCTGTATACATGGAAGATATCCAGGAAAATCCAGTAACTCCCCAAAATGATCCAAGTCACCCTCTTAAATACCATTTTCTGCTAGAGACAAAAGAAGATAAATGGGGTGGGGGGAGGGACAGTTATGGGAGGTTACCAGGAAAAGCACAGTAAACAAGGGTATGGTTGTTATGTGGATTTAAGTTTCTATATAAGTTTCCAGAGATTCAGTCCTCTTCTTGGTACAAATAGGGAGACATCCTTACAAATGGAGATTTCCCTCAGAACTGTAAAAGTCTCTTACAAAAGGGTTCACTTCTATTTGGTTTTCAGATCTTCTGCAGTGTCTGCAGATTAAAAAAAAAAATAACCAGTTCAAGATAATCCTTACGCCAAAGAGACATATTTTGTGGTGGCCAATACTGCTCCCTTTCAGAGTGTTTACCATTACTTTTTTTCTTCAGTCCCAGTTACCCAAGTGCTGTCATATTCCTGGCAGGGGACAGTTGTGCCAGCAATTTCCTGGAAGTTCTTCACCCCGTACAAAGCAGCTGGTGTTGCTAGAAGATCCCAATCAACCATTAACCATATCTCTTTGCCTCCACTTAAGCTAACTTTTTGTTCTTCTGGATACTGTTTCCAAACTATATTCCTAAAATATGAATCATACTGCTCCTCTTCTGCTCAAACAACTATCATGGCATCTTATTGCTGACTACTTAAAGTCTAAACTCACCAGCATTCATCCAGTGAATAAAGTCACGAGGAAATCCAGCGCCATCCTGTGGGTAATGCTTATTTTCCTCTTCTCCACATCTTGAACCCTCTGCTCTTGCTTTGCTTGGTACCAAACAGTATTCTACTGTTTTTGGTGCTGCGTTCCCTTCTCAAACTGCCTCTTTTTTCCTCCTTTTGCCTATCGAGATCCCTGTCTTTCCTCCAGCCTTCAACCACCTTCCACACAATTCAATTCTTTCTTTATCTTGCCATCATTCAAGTGGAAGTCTGCAGGGAGTCAGGATATTTCCAGCTCTACCTGGATGTCCCATAGCATCTTCAACTTGAAAAGAGTTCCTACTTTTTCTGAAAGTCCCCATTACTCCTCTTGTGTTTTCTTTGTCTGAAAATGCCACCCTCTACCCAGATGTTCGAAGCTAGAAATCCAAACGTTGTTCTTCAAAATTCTTTTCTTTTCCTTTACTGTCAATCTGGTCACCAAGAACTATAGTTTCCGGTCTTCTACATCTTTCAACATCATTTCTTCTTCATTGCTTCTGTTTTAGTGGAGCCTTTACCTTTTCTCTTCAGCAGACTTCTAATAGATGCCAGTCCTCCATTTCCATCTACACTCAGATGCTTAATTCATCTTACACACTTGTCTTTATTCAGAAGGGGAAATCGGATCCCTTGATGAAGAAATTCAGTAGTGACATTCCATTGCTTTTCATAGACTGTTAAAATTTTGTTAAAATTTTGTAGTGGAACTATCGGGTTTTGTCTGATCTGTCCTGCTTCTTTTCCAGCACTTTCCCCCTCCCTTTCTTCCCGGTCGTATTCTTCTCCACTTAGACCCTGAACATGGTAAGGTCTACTATTACTTACTCTCTCTACCCAGAATGTAGTCCCTGTTTTTTCTCCTCAACACCTGCTATTTCATTTTCAAAATTTCTTTCATGTTTCATCACACCTAAGAAAGCTTCTAAGACACCCATCTCTCTCAAGTCAAGGTAAGATTACATTTCTCTGTGTAGACGTAATTCTATCATAGCACTTATATTAGCTTTAATGTTGGTCTCTCCAACTAAAGTATGAAGGTAGAACACATAGTATCTAGCACAGTACTTGATAAAATTAAGTCCTCATAAATGAATGAATACATAGCATAGAGTCCAAAGTTTCTTCATATGGTTTTCTTTTTAGAGTTGTTCATTAGTTTATATAGCCGAGTATACCTTTCTAAAATTATAAGGACTCTGTATGTCTAAATTTGCACTGGACTAACCACATGTACAAGGGAGTGTAATGGATGGACTAGAGAGCATGACTGAGAGTAAGAGGTCAAATATGCAAACCAATCTAGAAGTTGCATTTACACCTTTATTCCTTCTTCCTGCTCAGTCTTTAATGGATATATCTTTAGCTTATCAAGCAGAAGTGCAATCATTTTTCAGGACATCATTTTCAGATCTAGCCAAGGGCACCCATCAACAGAGCCCATCATCAGCTGCAGTTGACCAGAGCGCTAATTTGGCTGTTATCACTGAACTCTTTTATAAGAAAGGTTGACTAAGCAGTGACCTTGTCTGTTTCACAAGATATAGAGCGCTCTCCCTCTAAACTGCTCCCATAAGTTTCAAGACCTTTCATTTTAATGTCTGGGAGCTGTAGATGAGGTATAAATAACCACTGAGGGAGTAATGTGATAGAAACATAATAGCAGATCAACAATCCAAGATGCCAGAATTCTGCTCTTGATAAAGCTTAAAAAATCCAGTAAATCTATTGGCATAGTGACTTCAATTTCTTTCTTTTTTTAAAATTAGAAATTACATGGACGGAACATTACATTATAATATTATATAAGTTTGAGGAATGTATCATCATAAGTCAACAAATTACAATTGTATGTCAAATTTAAGTTTACTACCATTAAGCCTATGTAGAATTTAGAATGAAAAATAAAATAGATATAATTCAGTAAGAGGAGAAAATGCAAGAGCCAAAATGCATAAGAAAAAGCTCATCATATTGTCAAACTAGCTAGTTTCATGTTTTCTTTTGGACATCTGGTGGACCTCAGGCTTGATCATATTTTATGATAAATCAAAACATAGCACATCCCATGCATTTTCCATATTTCCATTCTATCATATTACATCATATGAATCCTCTAACCCAGATAAGTTGTTTTACAAATTGTTCCTGAAAACACCTCACATTCTGACTCCTGTCTAGAATTCCCCTGTCCCACATGTCATCCTTTTCTAAGTTGTGCCCTTTCTTCAAAATCTAAATAAACTGATAAAGTGTGTAGAATGGTAGAAGGGCAAAAAGGGTACTAATTTGGGAGAAGTTTATTTTTTAGGCAGAAACAAATCCCAAGATAGTTGGGTGGGGGTTGTTCAATGTGTTCAGAATTTTATTTTAGGAATAGATCCACCTCCAAGAAATTATTATACCAAGTAGATAATTGTAGGTCCATTTAAGAGGATTACATTTACTAATTGGTGAGTGTTAGCCTATTAAGCTAAAATTTATCTAAGATATAAAAAGTGAAGCAATGGCAATTCTGTTCTTAAATTTTTGGTATTTTCAAAGTGTTTCAGAAATATTATTTTTTCATGATATTAGCACCGTTTATACCAAGAAGCATAATTGGGGGGCTTCAGGCCCAAACTGTTGTGGTCAGCAAGGACTGCTCCTGTTTCAAGTCCTCTTTAGATAATCAGATCATTCATTCATTCAAGAATCTTCTTTTTTTTTTTATTTCATACTCTGTTCTAGGCAGGTTTTATGTACTTGAGGTAAAACAATAGATAAAATAAAATCCCTGTCCTTGTGGTGTTTATATTACAGAAAGAGAAGATCAACAATGAGGAAAGTAAGTAACAAATACGACAGGTTAGAATGTGAGAGATGTTGCAGAGGGAAATGGAGCAGGAAAGGCGCATGGGGAGGAGGGAGAGGGGAGCTCATTAAGGAAGCTGCACTAAAATGTGATATTTGGGCACAGAATTAAAGGCGGCAAGGTAACAATTCATGTTTTTATTACATTGTTATGCAAAAATGGCCACTAAAAACCCCATCCCTGTAGCTACATCTTTGGGTAACCGATTCCACACTGATTCTAGGCTTAGTCTGTGACTTGCTTTGGCCAATAGGAACCTGTTAAGTATGATCCAATTCTCTGATCTCAGAAAAATCTTGAAACCACCGTATGTAAGTGAGCCTAGACTAATGGGTGATGAGAAACATGTGGCTGAGTTGTCCCCCTGCCCTATCAACAAACCATTTTTATTATAGTTTGAAAGTAGTCATAGATAATACATCAGCACCTAGGCATGACTGTGCTCCAGTTGAACTTTATTTACAAAAGAGGTGGCAGGACAGATATGGTGAGTAGCCTGTAGCTTGACAGCTCCTGTCACGGAGCATCTAGCCTTAACCAAATTGGTCTAGACAAGAAAGTTCAGTCAATCCAGAGAACCATGAGAAGTAATCATTGTTATTTTAAACCATTATGTTTTGCGGGATTTGTTACATAGCAAAGCTAACTGCTAGAGTGTTCCAGACAGAGGAAACCAGATGCAAAATTCCAGACAAGGATGTATGCTTGGGATACTCTAGGAAACCTAAAAAGAGCAATGGTGCTGGAGCCAAGTGAACAGGAGGAAAATAGTAGGAAATAAGGGCTGAAGAAACAGGATAAAGGGGAATGAGACAAGCAGATTGTAAGAGCCGGGAGGGCCATTGTAAGAGGAATGGCATGAGTTGACTTGTTTTTTAGAAGTTCAGTCTAGCTGTTAACTTGAAAATAAACTCGAGTATAAGGGCAGACTCTAGGAGATCAGTGAAGAGTCTTTTATGATAATGTGGGTGGGAGGTTGTGGTAAATTTGATATGGAATATAGCAATGGATATTGTGAGAAGGGATCTGAATGTAGATATATTTTGAATAAGATGCTCTAATAATTTGGATGTGGTATATATGAGAAAGGAATTAAAGATGATTTCATGAATTTTGTCTTGAAAAACTAGAAATTGCCAATAATTTGAGACGGAGAGGATTGCAGGTAGAGAAAGTTTTGGGTAAAATATGAGTTCTGTGTGGCACATTACGTTCGGAATGTCTATTAGACATTTGACTAGGTATTTATAAACATGACTCTGGAGTTCACAGAAGAGGATTAGACTGGAGATAAAATTCGGAATCATCAGCTCATAGAGGGCATTTCAAATCAATAAGATTGATGAGATTGCTAAAGGAGGTCATATACACTCTAGAGAAAAATGCTTTAAGAAGTGAGCCTTGGGGCATTCCAACACTAAGATGTCAAGGAGATGATAAAGAGGAGTCGAGGAAGGCTAAAGGAGCAGGGGACAGAGAAAGAGAGGCTACAGAGATAAAGGGAACCAGAACAATGCAAGTATCATGAAGGTCAGCTCAAGAAAATGTTCATGTTGAATCAGGGCTGTGAATTAACCATCGAATTTATCAGTTTGGAGGAAAATGGAGACTGACAAAGTTAGTTTTGATGGAGTTAGAACAGGAAATCCTGATGGATGTGGGCTTAAGAGAAGCCAGGAAGATCAGAAATGGAGAGTATCAGTATGGAGAGCACTTTCAAGTTTAGCTGTGAAGGAGAACAGTGAAACAGATCACTAGGCAGAAAGTAATTAGAGGGACTTTTCAGAGGAAGATTAAAGATCTCATGGATATATTCTAAAGAGAATGACTCAGTAAAGAGAAAATGATGCAAACGAGAAAGTGAAGTCACCTGAGACCATGTTGTCTATCGAAGTGACCACATTACAGCATCACCATGAGTAACTGCAGATGAGAAACAGAAGCAAGGTCCTTGAGTAGACAAGAAGGGATGGGCTCTATGACAAAAATGGAAGACTTAGCTTTAGATAGAGTGATGGAGGGCTCATCTAATGAATGCATTGCTGATGTGTAGGAGGTATGGTGGTAAGTAGGAGTCTGTGGAACTTCTTATAGGTTTTTTTCAGTAAATAGGAAACAGTTATCAACAGAGAATGAGGATTGGGAGCATGTGCGAGTGGTTAGAATCTGGAGGAACTAGTAGATATAAGTAGAAAAAGTAGAATGAGTAAATTACTTGTTCTAGTAAAAACTCCCAGTGCATCAGGTCCTGCTGTTCTTCTCCCATACCACTTCTGGACTTGCTCATGTGATTTGTTTTAGTGAATAGGACATTGGCAAATATGATGCAACCAGTGACTTAAAAATTCATATTTCTAGGGACTCTCCCACCACCATTTGAGGAATCCGTCTGCTTGCTGGAGATATGTGGTTGATCCAACAGCAAGCACCAATTATTATCTTAGATCGAGGAGTCCTACTCAAGTTACTTGAGTCACTGCCACATGAGTGACACCAAGTGATCCCAACCCAAGTTCCTGACTCACAAAATCATAAGCAAGGCAAATATTTACTGCTTTAAGCCATTATGGTTAGGGATGATTTTCTATATAGCAAAGGTTAAAGATACAGAGGGGAATGTATGATGGACAGAGAGTAGGAGAGAAATTAGAATAGGAAATTACAATTGTTGGCACTACTAAGGCCCACAGAAAAGTCATACTCATTAAGGGCATTCAGTCACCATGGTTGGGTTGTTCTCCAGCCACATTCAGTTACATGGGTACAGGTGTGGTGTAGAGGATAGATGACTTTAATCAGGATAGTTTTTTTCCCTAAACAAGTACAACAAAGCAAGAGGATCAGGTAAGGCACGAATGTATACAAGAGAAGGATGGCCATCATTTACCATGGGAGTTAACCTGACAGAGATCAAGAAGTTCAGATGCAGTGAAAATGTGTTTGGACCAATTAATTGGATGTCCCAGAGAGGCGAAGGATTTTTGGCATTAGAACACCAGAGAGAAATAAGTAGAAAAAGAAAAGGCAGTAGTCAATAGCCCTCTTAGCTCAGATGCTAAGCCAGCAGCTGGGGTGTAGACCAGGTAAATCCCAAAGACCTGGATTCAGGACCCAGGGATGAGGGGATCAACTCAAAAATAAAAGTATTTTCTCTTTTTCTTTCCTCCTTAAGAATGTTTCTTAAAATAGAGAGAGAGCACAAAGGTGGTAGAGAGTCTAATGAAAGAACTGGAAATTATGGAAATGTGACAGTTACTGCAGATGACAGGAGTATCATACAACAATAGCAATGGGTGACTGAGTAGATGAAGACAATATTATAGAAGAAGAAATCAAACAACAAAAGGCCAGGGTGTGGAAAGATCATTTATATGGATATTGATAGTGTCAAGAATTCGGACAGCACTATATTGGAGAAAGATTACCATCAGCCAGGAGCTAAGATCATCAAGAAATGTGTAGTAGAGGTCCCTAGATTTCTCTAACAAGAAGAAATAGTGGGGGGTCATAATATGGTATGAATTCTAAACTGGGGGACTTAAGAGAGTAGCGAGAGGAGGAAGACTGATTTAGAAGTATCAACCAGGAAGAACATCTGCCTTCCCTTCTGGCCCAGTGGTACTATGTGTGGGGAGAACCAAGATTTGAGAGGACTACTGGGAAGGTAGTGTCCTCAGGGGAATTCCACATTGTGATTAGAGCTAGAAGGTGGAGGAGCTGTTTGGGAAAAAAAGGTTGAGAATGTAGGAGATATTGCTGATAATGGTCCCTGAGTTCCCAACATCATGGGAGACCAATTTCAAAAGATGAGGAAAGCTTAGAGAAGAGGGCAGGAAGGGGCAGTGCTCAGTCTTATGAAGATGAGGGTGTGATGGATGAAGGCTGTCCTGGGAAACTGGGTCAGGGGAAGTGTTCTTGTGATGAACATTAGCAGAGATAAAAGGTCATTTGAGATTCGACCTAGTGGATGCAAGGCAGACCACGTTGGTAAGGCTATCAGATTTGGAGGCTGGGGAATTTCCAGGGGCCCCTGCTTCACATTTGCCTACAGAAATGAGAAGGTCGGGGTCGGGGACCATATTCTATCAATTGAATAGTCAAATGGATAAATGCCACGCTCAATAATCTCACCAGTGTTCCCTGACTGTCTTGACATGCATGTGCGCGCTGGGAATAAGTGACTGGTTAAGGTACACTGGCATCTTTTAAGCTTCAAGGATTGCTGATAAACTCCCTTCTTACAAATATCTGACAAAATCAGTGAACAGCAGTTTTTTAAGAGAGGCGAAATGTCAGAGCTGAGTCTGATGCTCTTTCTCTGAGAGAAGGGCCATAGCCCTGTGTTTCTTTGATGTTACTCTGAAGTACTTGTGCCAGCACCGCCAGGGGCTTTGATGTTCTCTAGCACTTCTGACATTCTGACATCTGGACCTGTACTCTTCTGAAGCAGCAAATTGAAACAATAGTCAAACTGCTATAAAAAGGAGAGCAAGACCTTATCTCGAACTTTTTGATGCCACTTGCTTGATTAGAGAGGATGTTCACTCTGCCTCTTCAAATGAGAGATCATTAGTTTTGCATTTTAATGTTCATCCCGGGTGCCTGTCACTGGGCTCCCTCATCATCCCCAACTTTTTCCAAGAAGGGATTTCCCCGCCCATTCCTGAAACCCAGATATATACTGTTTCCTTGAAATGGCCTTTTACTTAACCATAAAAACTACACGCTAGGCTTTAAGCTGTCCTCCATCATTCATCCTTCATCTTTCCTTGAGTTACACCCCTTTCCCTTCATGCCAGATGAACTCTCTTTTTCTGGTGTTTGGCCTCAGTTCCCATAGGGCCTGATTTGGAAGTTTGTCTCTTGTTTTCAGTCAGCTCTTCTACTTCTCACAGGTTTGGCTTAAAGTTAACTATCTCCAAGAGAACGAACTTTTATTTTACTGAGGGAACATTTCATAGTAACATCAAAGAGGTTTAAGGTGTGGATCATCATCAGTCAACATCTATATATGCTACACTAAGTTTACCAGTTCCATTCTATCCTTCACCATATAATTGACTCCTTTTACCAGTTTGCCCATCCTCCCCTCCCTCCCGTTCTGGTAATCATCCATTGGGTCTTACAGACTCAGAAAGTCAATTTTTTTTTTTT
This sequence comes from Solenodon paradoxus, assembly GCA_004363575.1. Taxonomy (NCBI): domain Eukaryota; kingdom Metazoa; phylum Chordata; class Mammalia; order Eulipotyphla; family Solenodontidae; genus Solenodon; species Solenodon paradoxus. The sequence continues at coordinate 50,859 of RJWH01006343.1, forward strand.
TAAAGAAAGGTACAGGTAGGAATGAAGGTGAGTAGGCAAACAGGAAGGAAGGGAGAAGAGGAGGAAGAACTTTATTTTTTTGTTGTTCACATTTGTTGTTCACCGTGGCCCTGGGTCTTGAACCCTGGACCTTAGGATGCATGTGGGACTGCTCCCAGGTGTACCAGACCGCTAGGCCACCAGGGCACACCCTCAAAGTCTGTTTTTGTTTGACTTGGTTCATTTGTTTGTTTTCTTTATCCCCCACATAGGCACATGAAAAGATGTTCCATTGCTCTTTCTGCTAGGGAAGCACAACCCCAAACCACAGTGAGTTATCACCTCACACCTGTGAGAATGGCTATTATCCAAATGACTGGAAACAACAGTGCTGGTAAGAGTGCAGAGAAAGGTGAACCCTTGTACACTGTTGGTGGGAGTGTAAATTGGTATATTTTGAAAGCAGTATGGACATTCCTGAAAAAATTGAGGATGGAAATTCCACATGATGCCGGTTTCCTACTTCTGGGTTCTTCCATGAAAAAACACAAAACAGATCATGGTATTTGGATCCATAGGGTACTTTTTCCATCTTTACCTTTGTTCTCCACATGCATTCGTTTACTTGAAGACAAGTGGAGAAAAAGAACCATTTTTTGGTGTTAAAGTTGTGTTACTACTCAATGTGGGCCTATCACATTTCCACATGTGAGATCTTTCTGGACAGAGCATTTCTGCCAACCTTGATACCTTTATGAGTTGGACCATAGCATTTATGATTATGATTAGATTTGCCATCCTCCTGTCACTTTTAGGTTTCCACTTTTCTCCCTAATATCTTTGAAAAGTGGGGCCTTTTCCTTCTCTCCCAGACTGCTTTCCTTGAAAACCATCCTACCTTTGCTGCCAAGACTAGACCAGAGAAGTAAAGTGAGATTTCCTGATTTGCTCAGGGAAAAGTGGTCCTTTCTCTCCTTCCACAAACCACTTTCTTGTATCATCTTTATTTTCAGTAAGATGGAGGTTGACAGGTAACAGTGACGTTCTTATGGGGGTGTCCCTACAAAGAGCAGAAGCTCCTTGGATCCAGTTTGTTAATGCCTCAGAGCCCCTCAGCCAAGACCCTTGGGTCTGTTGTTAACTGTATCAACAGGAGTCCTACCCAGTTCTGGTATCATTAGTTCTCTCCTGCAAGCAACTCTTCTGCACTGAAGGACTGCTACATCCTGGATGGTCCCTAACCAAGAAATCTTGTCGAAGGTCTCTCCAGAGTGAGGACTGATCCCAAACACATCAGGCCTCTAATCTTCTTTTCACCTTTTCCTCAGGTTCTTTTTCAGTAGGTCCTTCTTCAAAGCCTCCAGATGAAGAAGGGGAGGTTCTCTTTGAACAGAGGTAATTCTTTATGAGGAAAAGATACCTAAGGATAAGTTATGAGAGAAGGTAGGGTAGCTGCCTGGTTGTGAAGCCACAGCATGTCTTCACCAGAAGGATACATGGTTATTCCCCTTCCTGAGAATGGGTATGGGCTTTTTTGTTCTTTACTGTTTCCTAGACTTATCGGCCCAAGTCACTCCTTGACCTGCTCTCCTAATAGACAAGACTGAACTAGCATGAGAAGATTTAATTTTAATGACCGCTTAAAATTGCTTTTTCAGCACTACATCTATCCAGTCCCATGCTGCCTCCTTTTTTTGTTCTTATAAATAGCTATTCAATGAACTTCCAACACCTTCTTGAAACTTCCTGTATCCATACTTTATCCCATGTATCCGTATCTTCACTTTCCATTTTCTTTTGAGCCTATGAAGTCAACTTCCTGCCCCCATCTTTCTTCCTTCAAGAGCCTTGGGGATGTACTCCACTGCAGGTTATCAGACCCAGTACAAAGGGAGGCAATTAGTCGGTGGTGCCCCTTTTTTTCTTTAAAGGAAAAGTGCAGGCAGAAATGAAGGTGAGTAGGCAAGCAGGCAGGGGGAGAGAGGAAGAAGAATTTTGTTTGTTTTATTTTAATTGTTCATCTTGGTTGTTTCCCTCGGCCCCGGGACATGAACCAGGGACCTTGCAATGTAAGTGGATTATGCCCAGTGCACTAAACTGCTAAGTCTTCAGGGTGTGCCAGGAATGCCATTTTAAAGGAAGACTGTCTCTCTCTCTTTTCCAGACCACTAAAGAAAATGATTTCCTCAAGGCTCTAGAGGCTAAGGAATCAAAGTCCTTAAAGAAAATGGGATCATGATTCCCATTTCTGGGAGCCGGATATGCTTTCTGAGAGGGCTTCCAGATGACATCAAGGTGAGCAACAAAGGTTCCAGTCAACAGAGCCATGACAGGAACCAACCTCACAATACCCTGAAAAAGACTTCTGATACCTCTCTGGGCCAATTCGTCTCTGAAGAACAGATGGAAGGATGCTTTGATATCAAAATGTTTGCTCGCATTTGATTGAATAATATTGTGCAACAGAGAGGAAAAACATGTAAGGAGGAGAGGTGGAATGAAAGGTAGCTAATCCGTGTGAGACATAGTTGATATGAGTAAAGTAGGCAGAACATACATGTTCTAAATTGGAAGCGACAAAAGGACCAAGTAGACACCAAGAACGCATGACCGTTGTAGCACCCTTAGATCAGCCACCGATTGATGACACCCACGTTAGTCTCAGATGTCTCTTCCTTGTGTACTTGCCCTTGGACCTCTCTAGAAATCATCAGCTGGTCCTTATAATTACACAGTCAGTAGGGAAAGGCTAAAAAGCAGAAAGAAAATGGACTTATAGGGAACATTATGTGACGCAGAATCCAGGCTGCTTGGTCCCTCTATCCTGCTGTCATTGTCATTATTATTCATTCTCTCTCTCATTGGTTGTCACTGTTTTATTTAGTAAAGCCTGTGACTTAAGCATCTCGGTTGGATCTGTGAGATGTGTGTGGTCTATGACTTCTTGTATATCCTCTCTGGTGAGACATTTAAAAGCTACAAAAGCACCACGGTAGTTTCTACTGTGATATGGAGTGAGAGCAAAATTTTGGTTTTAAAAGACAAAGCTATGTTTTGACCAACAAGGGAAAAAAACCTGACAGATACACCTGTACTTTGAGCTATAAGCTGAATTCTTTTGAGTTCTGAGCAGCAAGGAAACAGACAGAGCCCAAAGCATTTGGCATCTAAGTTGCATGGTTTGAATGTCATGTACTATGGTGAACTGAGGGATGTATATGCTTTAAGATGGCAGATGAAATTCAGATCCATATGAAAGTTCCAATGGGAACAGGGCCCTATATGGTCAGATAGTCTCTAGTCTCTCTCTCTCTTTATATCTATATACATATATATATATATGTATATACATATATATGTATATATATATATGATAACTGATTTATAAAATAATATAAATTAATTTTTGTATATTCTAGGTAATCTGAGAATGAATTTTTTCCTCTTTTTCTTTATTGAGGTGTTCCTCATCTACTTTAAAACTCACTGATTTTAATTGCAGAGTTTAAAAACTGAATTTAATATGTATTGAGGTAACTTTGATTTATAAAATAATATAAACCCATATTTGCAGATTCCCTGTTCCTTAGATACGTGACAATATACCCTGCCTACCACCAAAAGACCAAATGCCCTCTACCACTGTCCACTGGATCCCACCACCACTTGCTCCCACCCCTCACTCCTTCCCTACTGCTAACCTCAGTTCTACGTCAAAGTCCAAGGGTTGGTTTCTGTTCAGTCTGTTTCTTTGCTTTGTTTTTTTATATTCCCCATATGAGTGAAATCATTCAGTATCTGTCTTTCTTCTTCTGACTTATTTCACTTAACATATTCTCTCTAGATTCATCCATGTTGATCCAAATGACAGGACTTCATCTTTTCTAAGGACTGTGTAGTATTCCATTGTGTGTACGTACTACCTCTTTATTATCCATTCATCTAATAATGGACACTTAGGAAGTTTCAAATTCTTGGCTATTGTAAACAATGCTGCAATGAACATAGCCAATATTTTAAAAAAAATTTTGAAACAGAATTTGTTGGAAAATCTTCCAGTGAAAAACTCACTAGCTTTCCAAGATCTTAGTTTCTAAATGCCATTTTGTTCAATGGAAAGAACTAGGACGTTTTGGAGAAGCATTTGATTCTAGGACTGAAGTAGAGAGAAGACATCATGAACTTAGAGCTTCTTGAAGCTTCAGAAAGGAAGTGTTAAACAAAACACACATACAGAGTGATAGGAGTATGTCAACAGGACACAGGAGACACAGAGCCAACTGAGCGTTCCCAATGTCTAAATCAGGAATAATGTTAGCAACGAAACACATAACATAATCCTGGATTATAACCCCAAATTACAAGTTATATCCGTGAGTCCATACTGATATAAATAAATGACTGAATAAATGAATAAATGGGAGAGACAGTACAGATTTTCTTTTCAGAAGAATTCCAAATATTTGAAGTAGATATTTTCTCCATCCAGGAAATGGAACTTAATTTCGCTTCCTCACCCCTTGAGGATGTACTGGACTTAGTGCCTCACTTCTCAAGAGTAGCGAATGGAAAGGGGACAATAGTAAGTTTACAGGAGAAATCTAGCAAGTCCCACCTTAACCAAGTGATCAAGGTCAACATGAACGGTAGTAAGTCGCGAAGATACCATGTACCCCCTGAAATGAGAGGATGAGGACAGCACTTCACCCCTAAGGTAGGTTTACCCAAACCTATTCAGTCCAGGATAATCATGAGAAAGATACCTGACAAATCGAAAATCAGAACAATTCTACAAAATCACCAATACTCTTCAAAAACCTCAATGTCATAAAAAGCAGGGAAGACTGATACAGATGAGATCAAGGAGACATGACATTAAATGCAATGTGGTCTCCTGATTGGAACCTGGAACAGAAAAGCACTATCATTTGAAAAAGTAGTGAAATCTGAATATGGTGTAGAGTTTAGTTTATAGTAATGTATCAATTCTAATTGCTTTTTTTTGTTGACACATGCAGGTACCATGGTTATGTAATATGTTAACATTAGAGAAAACTGGATGAAGGATATACAGAAACCCTTTGTACTACATTTTCAACATTTCTGTAAATGAACATTCCAGAATAAAAAAAAGAATTTTAAAGATCATTAGTCACTACTGCAGGTGAATATGGCCTGCAGTCATCTACTGGAGACTCTGATTTTGAAAAAAAAAAGTTGCCCTGACATTGTTCCCTTGACTCAGAGATCATAGGAAACCATCACTCTTAAGGGTCAACTCTTCATTCATTGTACCTAGACTTATAATTTTTTCCTCTGCCTAACAAAGGACTCAATTTCCCCCTGTTTCCTACTTATACATTATCTATCTATCCTTATAGGTCTAGATAATCTTCTTTCTTCTTCCTGTTATGTTGATATATGATTCTATCAATTTAAAAAGTACAGAGGATGCACCCTGGTGGCTCAGCAGTTAAGCAGGAGTAGCCATGTATAGTTCAAGGACCTGAGTTCCCAGCCCAGAACCAAGGGGTACATTCAACATGACCAAGTAAATCGATGTATAAATGCTTCTTCCTACTCTCTGCCAGCCTGTATGCCTTAGTTCCTGCCTGATTCCTCTCTCTAAATAAAAAAAAAAAAATCTTTAAAAAAATAGAGAGGAGGAAAAGATATACAAAGGTTATAAGTAACCAGGCCTCCAAGGCAAGGAGATAGGAGTGACTGTTAACGTGTTGGGAATTTTATTTCGGAGGACTGAAAACATTCTGAAATTAGATTGTGGGGAGGGTGGTACAACTCCACGAATACACTAAACGTCATGGCAATCTTTCCTTTCAAAATGTGAATTTTGGAATATGTGCATATCTTAATAGAGCTGGTTAAATACAGTTTTTTTAAAGGAAGGATTGCAGGAATGCAGGCAGGTAGACAGTAGGCAGGACAAGAGAGGAAGAAGCATTTCGTTTATTCAGTTGTTCATGCTGAGTTGTTTCCCCCAGTTCCAGGCCCCCAAGTAGAGTCCTTGGGCTGCATGCGGACTGAGACCCAGTCATGGGCATAACACTCAAGCCATCGGGAAGTGCCAACAGAGCTATTATAATTATTTTTTCATTGTCTGGAGACACTAAGTGCAACTATCCAGGGTGCCTGTGTCCTCCAAGTGGGATGGCAGCCCGCCGGTCCCACCAAACACTCGCACCAGGCCCCGCCCTCCCCACGCCA
>RJWH01006344.1:0-11842 GCA_004363575.1 Solenodon paradoxus
ACTTTTGTTTATTTAGTTTCATTTGTTCCCCCAGCATGGTCTTGAACCCCAGTTCTTCACAAAATGAAGAATTTTAACACTTCAAAAGACACTATTAAGAAAATGAAGAGATAAGTCACAGAAGAGGAAAAAAAAAAAAAATCAAAACTCTGTAAATCACGTAGCTGATAAGGGACTTATAACCAGAATATATGAAGAACTCTTACAGTTTAATAAGACAAATAGCTTATTTTTAAAATGCACTAAAAATCTGTACAGACATTTCACCAAAGCAGGTATATGAATGACTAAAAAGCACTTGAGAAAATGTTCAGTGTCATTTGTCATTAGGGTAATGCAAACCCAAACCACAGCGAGCGTCACTGCACAAACACGAGAACAGCTAACGTCAAAACACAGACAGCTCCCTGGAGCTCAGGTGGCCGAGGTGCAGACTGTGAAAGTCGCGGACCTGGGTTCGAGACCCAGGGCTAGAGAAGACAACAAAACACGAGGCAAACAATAAGAAGCGCGAACAAGCATGTGGAGAAACCGGAAACCTCATCTACTGGCAGGAAAAGAACAGGGTTCAGTCACTTTGGAAAACTTTGCAGTTTCTTAAAAAGTCAAGTATAAACTTAGTATTCCATCTAGGAATTCCAATCCTACACATTTACCCAAGAGAAAAGGAAATACATGTCTATACAAAGACAACATTCAGCAGTTTTGCTTGCACAAGTCTAAAACTGGAAAGAATCCAAACACCTATTAATTAGTAAATGGATAAACAAAAGATTAAAAAAAAAAGATACAGACACAATGGAATAATACTCAGCAATAAGAATGAGCTACCAGCTCATGTTGCAACATGGATGAACTTCAAAACCCTTCTGCTTCAAAGCCTAATTTGCTTCATGAAATGCCCAGAAAGACAAAAGTAAATCTAGAGACAGGGAACAGGTCAGCCAGGGGCTGCCTGTGGAGCCAGAACCAATTGCAAGCATCAGCTCCTTGGCTGTAAGGAATTTGTTGGTGTGATGAAATGTCCTAAAACTTTGTATCATTGTGGTGATGGTTCTACAAGTCTATATATTTACTAAACATCACTGATGTGAATCCTTAAAATGAGTATTTGATGGTGTTTCTTTATAAACCTGAAAAAAAAAGCCATACAGCTAAAGGTAAGCACAGATGAAATAAGTTCGGCAATACAATAAATAGTTAAAACTGGGTGATGGGGAACAGGGATCTGTTATACTCTTTCTTCTACTTCTGTGTAAGTTGGAAACTTTTTAAAATAAAAAGTTTTTAAAAAAATTGACATTTCATGTGCATAGACTGTTCCAGAGGAATAATTTTTAAAAACAATCAAAAGACTTTACCTCTGATGAATAGAGTTGGGGCAGTTAAGTGACTTTTCTTTTCATTTACAGCTTTCTTATATGCTTTTCAATATATGTGGATCGTCCATATTAATAAGAAATATTTACATTTTAAGACAGGGAAGGTAAGGGGCTGACTCTGAAAACACTTGGCGGGCTCCCGAGGGTGTGCAGAAATGGGAGCTGTAAGGGAAAAAGGATGCAGAGGGCTTCTGGCAACAGGTATGTGGGTAACCAGACCAGACCAGGAATTCTTAGTCCCAGAGAGGGTGTTGCAAACCCTGCTGAGAATCGTATAAAAGCTATAGACCCTGCACTCAGAAGGGAGAAAGCTTCAAAATGCAGAATCTGATGGAGGGCTTCAAGGCCCCGGTAAGACCTGCGTGGATACCATTCCAGTATTTTGTGATTTGCTAACTTCATCATCTCTGCATCCTTGACAGCCTGACAGATGTCTCACCCACATGTCATTTATGGGAGGAAATGAGACAGTAGCAGAATGCGTGCTCCTCGGGAAACGGCATCGTATCATCTTCCTTTACTTTTTAATGTTAATGCTCAGTTTGAAAAGTCAAGTAAGTATGATCAAAACCACGAAAGAAGTGGGAATCCTAAGATATGTGAACCAGCCCATTCAATATTATTTTGCCTGACTGGTTTCCAAGTCACGAGACTGCTAAGGTAGCATGTCAGGGAACAAGCTGATGGCAATCTAGAAGCCCTTCTGCTGTAATCTAATACCCTATCGCTGGCAAAGATAGGCGTGACTTGAAAAGTTATACAGCGCAAGAGACGCAAGAATCAAGGTCTTGCCCTCTCTGTCTACTTTAGTCTTGGGGGCCAGGCATGCCAACAAAACTCTTATAAACAACAGTCCAATAAAGGGCTGTCAGGACTAAAAAGTCTCCCAAGGTCCCCCCATCCCCCACCCCCGCTACCCCCAAATTCACCCAGTTTGAAAGGTGTGAAACATTAACTTCTTCCACAGAAAATAGGAAGTTTCTCCTGAGAACTGAAAATTATTTCATTCACTCACAGTCCTCTGTGGTCAGAAGTTAACCTTTTCTTTTCTGGCGCTTTCTGCCTCAGACTCCTTCCCCGCAGACAGCACCACCTAGCGATACAACCTGGGTGAACAGAACGGCTTCTCCAGTCCTAGCCCACGCCTTTCCTAAGCAGACCCTTTCTCAAGAGTAAACTAGATTTTCCTTTCTCAATGCAGTCACTATTTTAAGAGCACTCAGTAAAGTTTAAAAAGAAAAAGAAAGCTTTGGGGGCACAGTTTGCCAATATTAACTGAAATAATTACGCGGTTAAAGCTCCCTAAGAATTCAGCCCACATGCAGGGAGGCTAATGCTGACCAAAGACCACTCACCAGGCAGCCCAAGGAGCTATGCCACTTGCAGAGCATACAAAAGCAAAACCAAAACCAAAACAGAAACAGAAACAAGCCAGAACCAAATTAGCCACAGGAGATCTGAAGATGTAGCCTTTATTGGGGAGCCCATAGACTGATACTGAGTAATTGTTGAGCAGAGATACATAAAAAAAGACTCAAAACTGTTCTTTGCGGGGGTAGGAAAAAAACCCCAGGAAGCTGTGAAATTCCTGGTGAAACTAATATCTACCTTCATCAAGCAACAGGCCTCAACCTGGAGGCCAGAAAGAAAACACGGGAAATGCACCAGGCCCTACCCCTTGGATATTTGTAAGAGAACTCTGTTAGCCCCGGTAACAGGCTTAGATGGTTCACCTCTGGAAAACCTCAAATCTTGGAGTAGAACAGTTAAAGATAGCCCTCTTTGTGCAAGGTCTTTCCTCCCATGTTTCAATCACAGCTGTTCTCCGGGGAGGGTATCATCCCATATTAATATAAGGGAACTTATATTCAGTATGGAATGACGGGAGAGTCCTGGAGACGGGTGGTGGCTGCACAAAGGAACGTACTTAACGCCAGTGCAGTGCACACTAAAAACGGTGAAACTGGTAGATTTCAAGTTGTGTACATTTTGCCACAACTAAAAAGGAAAAGAGAGCAAGAAAAAAGTAACTGAGGTCTAAAGATGCAAAGTTATAAAACCAGAGTGTTAGATTCTAGTCCAGGTTCTTAAACCAAGACAGTAAAATGAATTTTTGTAAGGATTCAATGGAATAATGGATTCAAAGGTAGCATGTGAATAGAAATTTTTCCCTTGATGTCAGGTAACATAGGGGATTGCCATAGATCTTTAATAGCTTCTGATTCACAATGAATCAGTAGAAAAAATTTATAGAGATAAGCTCGTTTAGAGATTTGCAAATTCAACCAGCTAAAGGGGTCATGTACGTGACCCAAACGGTGAGAGCATTGAAGAGTAAGTGACAAATTAGTCCCTGCAGGAGGAAGGTTTCTGATGGCGCATTGGGGCCCAAATTTATATATTTATATGAAATTTCTTAATTATTAAATATTAGCAAGAAAAAAAGCTGTAAGATTCTGTGCCAGACAACCCCTGTCCCCTAAAAAAAAATCAGGTCCAAGTGAAGATGTGGCCCATGGACTGTCAGTTTACAGATTTCGAGTAGAAAACGAGGCCAAAGATGTTCACCGACGGGCTAGGGTACCCAGGGTACCCTTCTAAACTGGCTGAAGAATTCAGTTCCAACTTGCTGCTTGACTTTAAAAAAAATGCTAGAAGCATTTAACATCCCCTCTGAATACAAAACCTGAGGATTTCAAATACTGGGAGCTCTGTCAGTTGAATGTTCAGGCTTAGATGAGAAATCACTTTAGAAAGACAGAGAAGGAAGCAATGAAGAGGAAAGAGACGTCCTGAGTGTCCCCAACTGTGCCCCATTTGGGAAGTGCTAGTGCCAGCAAACGGTCCAAGGATCAAAGCAGGTTTGAGGGCAGTAAGTGGTCTATGGCCAGATGGCCCCGATCACCCTGGGCCCTTCCCACCTTGCTGCCTTGCCCAGAGATCAAACTCAACCTTCCACAGCATTCTTAGACCTGCTTCTTTAATGCTAGGATCAAAGGGGAACTTTTGTCCAAGTTGTAAAAGAGAAACCAAGAGGCAACTTAATGCCGTCTCTGCCCTGTGCTTCCTGAGGGGGTAAGGAAACTCTTCAAAAGACTCCTCAAAGAAACAACTTTTGAAACAAGGCTTGGTGTCGGCACCTCAGTTCCAAGGACACAGTGGTTTCTGCAGAATTTGTGCCAGGTGGGGCACCTGAAGAGATCAGACAACAAAACCACAGACAGCACCTTGGCCAGAACACAGGGGCTATGATCATGGAAACAAAACACTATCAATCTGATTGTACAGGCGTACTGGCAAGTCACCTTAAATGCAGGTATTCTGAACCATGAAATTTCTACCTGGAATTCAGAAATCAAGTCCAACACACACACACACACACACACGCACACGCACACGCACACGCACACGCACGCAACCAGAGGAGACAGGAATTTCCCAGAGTCCAGTCCTCAGCCTCTTGTTTCATTAAGGACTCTACCATCCAGATTCACCAGTAAAAACGGTTGACTGGGAACTGACCAGAACTGTCTCCATGTGCTTAGACGCAACTTTAGGTGATTCAGTCCATTCCCCTGCCTCTGGATTGGATCAAACCCATCTAACCTCAAAGCAGTGTGATGTGATCCAGTAATTCCAAGAAAAGGGGAAATGCATGTTTCCATGAAAACAAGCACATTAATATTCATAGCAGTGTTCTTCGTAACTGTCAAAAAGGGAAAACAATCTCAGTGCTCACGAGCTGATGAAAGGATAAAATGTAGTATATCCACACTTTACTTGGCTATAAAAAGAAGCACTGATACATGCAATAAGATGAATTTGAAAATATTTTTAAAAAGCCAGAATACAAAACATCACATACTGTTTGATTCAATGAATATATAGAAAATGCCCAGCACAGGCAAATCCATACAGACAGAAAGTAGACTAGTTCCTGCCAGGAACTGGGGAGAGGAGGAATGGGAAGTGGCTGCTAGTGGGTTTCTTTTGTGGGGTGAGAAAATATTCTGGAAGTAGACAGCGGTGATGGCTGCACAACTTGGGGAAATAGTAAAAACTACTGAATTGCATCACTAAAAAGGGTGAATTTTAGGGTATGTGAATTATAGCTCAGAAAAAGGGGAAAAGATAACAAAAAACCCGAAACAGTGATGCATGTGAGAGCACAGTTTTATTCTCCAAATGCAGATTTTCAAACTGCTGACATGCTGTCATATGAATTCAACGGCTATTTCTCAAGTTCCACGAAAATGGTGTTCTCAAGAAAATATTCTATATGCTCTACATTTCCATAAAGAGATATAACTTTGGCTTCTCACCTAAATCAACTCTGTGAGTTGTAACTTTATAGAAGTGTTTAAGTCCAGGCAGGAGGAAAGCAGGAAAACGAGAGAAAACTTCAGTTTATAGCAGCCATCTACTCCTCTGGTGGGAGAGGTCCTGCCCTGTTGGTTCAGGAAACACCCTCTATGCTAACACAGACCTGAGAGAAGGCAGCCCATCCCGTGGAGGAAAATTCATTCACTAAGGAAAGGCAAGGAAGAAAAAGCCCATAAATACCACTAGAAACTTGAACACGCAAAGAGCAAAAAGCGCAGCCTGTTCCCACAGTCACTGAATCCACTAGGCAGTTCCTCTTTGGCAGTACAACTTACCTCAAACTCATACACCCCACAGCAGACCCACACACCTCCATCTCCAATGGTTGTGCAATGTGTACAAGGGTGTGGGGACAGTTTTAACTTCCATGTAATAAAGTGCTCGACACAGACCAAATCCAAGCCTGAGAATCCACTTTACCGGTGACACACATTTCCATATAAGAAATTTCCTTCTAACCCTTTTCACTATTCTATCAAACATGAGCTTCTCACACGTACCCTTCAAACTGGCCTCTGTGGGTCACTGTATATATTACATCCTGTTACCTGAAATCAGTTATGGTATTCATGGTGAAAGCTCAATACGATACTTTCAGGTGACATAGCAAAAACACTGTGCTTTCCACTGTGATTAGAATAAAATCAAAACCCCTTTTCACAGACTCTCTGCAGGCTGGGAGCAAGTCGACTCCCCCTATGTAATATTCTGGAAGAGGTGGGAAAGGGAAGCACCCTAATGGGGCCGTCTATTCAAAATACACTCCACTGACTACAAACCGTAGACTTCAGTCCACTGAAATTATGGGCATGCTTCTGGAAGCACAGCTGCTCCTGCCTCTCTCCCACTTTATCTTGTATCATTCTCTCCATTGCTTTCCCAGCCTTCTATCTTCTATCTTTAGTCCCTTCCATTTTTACTTCCTTTGCCTGGACCACTCTTTGCATCACTAATTCCTTCTTGCCAACAGGTCTCAAATCACTATCACTTTCTCTGACCACTTAATCCAAGTAGTTGCATCACCTCAAGGCCTCTAGTCACTGTCACTTTACCATACTGCCTTCACAGGACTTACCACTCTCTGACATGAGCCTGTTCCTGTATTTGTATACTTGTTCACTCCCTGTCTTCTCCTTTCTGGAGACCAGAACATTTCCACAGGGTAGAGACCCTGACCCTCTAATTCACAACTATATGACTAGATCTTACACAGAGCAGGCACTCAAATATTTATCAATTAAAAAATGTGTACTAGAAATATGTATTGCTAACTTATTACCTCTTAAAAACTTATAAACAGGGCAGGGCTTTCCCAATGCAAAGCTTTAAATGCTGTTTCATTGAACTTTTTCCCAATAGCAAGAAAAGGTGACTTTTCCTATTCAGTTCTTGTGCCATTCTTGTTCTGAACGTGGTCCAGAAAAAAAAAAAATGGGTTTCAACATATCACTTGTGGGATTTTCCCCATGAGTAGTTCAGACCAAAGTCTGAAACTACAGAAACCAGGCTAGGTTGTGACATCTTTTAGCTAGTCTCCAAGGCTCTAAAAAAGGAGCCCCTCATTAAACCAAAAGGGTGAGTTAGTAGATGGTTAATAGGTGGGAAACTTGTTTCAGCCAATAATCTACTCTGGTTTGAAGAAAATCAACATAAGTAATTTAAACAATCTTCATCTGCTAAAGTCAAATGTCACTTCCTTTTTTTCCTGTGTCTTTTACTGGGTTCACTCCCAGGATGAAATTATCTACTGAGGAAGAAAACAGGAAGATACAGGAAATTACTCTGAACTAAGTGACAAATTATGCTTCTGGTCTCTTGACAGGTAGAATGTGAGCCGAACTTCCAGAAGAAAGATATCTCATAGATAACTTCCAGGGTTCAGTACCAGGAAACAGCAAGTTCTGACCCACATTCCCGGCAGCTTTTTCACCTGTATCCCTATCCACACACAGGATTCATCCTAATGAGCTCCATCCTAACAAGCCTTCATCCCTAACCAGCTGTGTGACACTATAGAGGCATGGGAAGGGGAGGCAGCCAAGAAGGCTAGAGTGGTGTTTTTCGTTTACAGATCACCTCCATCATAATCAGTGGATTATGGGGATCACAGGAGACCGGAACCAAAGCAGGAATAGTAACTGAAAGACGCAGTAGCTGAGATCTTTCCACAGACCCAGTGCCTCCCCACCAAAACTTTGGGACTGGATAAGCCTGAGCGCTCAGCCATGGCTAGGGAGGGATAGTTTGGGGGTGATAAGACCAGAAGAGACCCTCGGGCCTGACCTAGGGGTTCTTATTAAAGCGCCCTATTTGGGGACGATGTTCAGGAAACAGCATTTTTAATCTGCTTTTCCCACCTCTCCAACCCACACACATCCCAAAAGCCTTATGCAGAGTAAAGTGAGAACCAATGGGATGAAAGACTTCCATAAGAAAGGCATGGAGTAGATTGGAAGGAAAATAGGAGAAATGGTAATAAGAAAGATGGGGGGCGGAAGACATGATTGGGGTAGCGGCAGTCAAGACCAGTGCGTGGTGTGAGTGGAGGTGAGGACAGGATTCTGGACAGAATCTGGAACACAGCTTGGACTGGGAGATTGGTCAGAGGGGAAGCTGCATCGGCGGACCGGTCAGGATAGTGGGGAGGCGGAGAGAATAGGGTCTGGAAGTGAAGGGGAGGGGCGAGGGTAGGAATAATGAGGGGGCTTTTCGGAGGGGTGAGGGCTGGGAAGTGAAGATTGGAAAATGAAGGTCACAGGAGGCGGGTACCAAAGCAGAAACAGGAACGAGCGAACGAGCTAACCAAGATCTTTCCTCCAACCCAGTGCCTCTCCCAAGACTCCGGGCCTTGACAAGCTTCAGTGCGGGACCAAGGCCGGGAAGGGAGAGTTTGGAGATAATGAGCCCAGTCAGGGACGTCTCTCAGGCTTATGCTAGGGGTCCCGGAGATGGCTTGGGCTAGGCATGGGGCACCAGACGATCTTGGGATTCTTGAAGGGACCCGCTCCGGCTCCGGCTCCCGGAGTCTCCTTCACTCACCATCGCTGCCGCCATCTTGGATCCACGTGTCGCCGTAATGACGTCAGCGGAAGTGGTGCTTCCCCTAGTTACGGAGTTTAACTACAAGAGGCGCTACCAGCTTCAGTCACTGCACGCCTTGGTCAGCGGAAAAGCAAAGGAAACGTTATCTCCTGGTTTGTAGCCAGATCTGAGTAGTGAGATCACTTACTAGGTGAAGAGAGAGGGTGGTGTAGGCATGAGAGCCATATTAGCTCCTGGCAGAAATTGCTCCTCCTCACTCTCCCCACCCACTGCACTGTGGGTAATGGGGTGTGTGTAAACGCGCGGGTTCTCTGGGCTCCATTTTTACTATTGGCAGGAAGACCCGTTACCAGGGTTACCAGAGGCCTTGATTTGGGATAGTGGGTATCAGTATCAGGGTTCGAATAGCCACACTACTTAAAGAATACTTCGTTATATATTTTATAGGATATCTTGTATCCTTGCTAATACACTGTATAAAATCACTATAAGGGTAGAATCCTGATTTTTATTTAATTCCTCTCTGACTACTCTCATCTGTAAAATTAGGTTAGGATTATTATAATAACTTCGTCATAGATTTAGGATGAGGATCCAATGATATAATATTACGTAGTATGTATTCAGTAAATAATTGCCATTACACACCATGCATACTTCTTTAGATATATGGTAGGTGCCCGATACACTGTTGAATGAATGAAAATAAAAGTAGTTTGTGGAGGGAGACATCTCTGAATGTGGACTCACCACGCGCTAGTTAAGTGTATGACTCCAGGCATGTCACTCAACCTGCCCAGGTGAACCAGTTGTTTTAGATCGGGAAGTATTAATAGATACATTGAAACACACACCCATTAACTCTTGTAACCTGTACCTGTACAATAATCCTGAAGAGCAACAGAACACATATTACCCCCAAAGGGGAGGAAGCTGAGAAATTAGGAGGGATTTGCCTAGAGTCTCATGCCTGGAAGTTAGAGGTTTCAAATTTGTAGCCAGTTATCTTGATGCCTGAAAAAGGGATGATGATAAGGGACAAAGTATCATGAATGGCAATTTATTCCTTAATATTTCAGCTTTACCCCACTCGTGATTAGTAGTTTTCCCAAACGGCTTTCTTATTTCGATCTCTTTTGATAACCCTGCCTTGGTTCAGATTTCAACCACTCACTGACGCCTCAACGTTGGACAAGCTTCCTTTTTCCCTTTAAAACAATTTTTATTGTGGTAAAATATACATCACATAAAAGTTACCATTTTAATCATTTTTAAGTGTACAATTTCAGTGGTATCTAGTATATTTGCAACATTGTGCAATCATCACCACCATCAGTTTCTGGAACTTTTCATCATCCCAAAGCAAGACTCTGTACCCATTAAACACTAGTTCCTCATTACACCCTCCTCCCAGCCTCTGGTAACCCCTGTTTTACTTTCTGTCTCTCTGATTTTGTCTATTCTAGATACTTCATGTAAATGGAATTATGCAATATGTGTCCTTTTGTGTCTGGTTTATTTCACTTAGCATAATCTTTTCTAGTTTCATCTGTGTTGGCTATTGTGAATACTGCTGCTGTGTGCACTAGTGTACAAATATCTGTTCAAATCCCTGCCTTCAAATCTTTTGGGGTATATACTCAAAATGGAATTTCTGAATCATATCATAATTCTATGTTTAACTTTTTGAGGAACGGCCCTAAAATTTTCTGCAGTGATTGTTCCATTTTATAGTCCCATCAGCAATGTTCAAGGGTTCTAATTTCTCAGCACCAACACTTGTTATTTTCTGTTTTTATTTTAAATTATAGTCATTTTAATGGGTCTGATGATGAACAAATTTCTTAATCTTTCTAAAACTCAACTTCCTCAAATGTAGAGCAGGGTTCATAAAAGAGCTTACCTCACAGGGCTTTATGTAAATCTTATAAGTTAATACTTTAATGCCTATCACATGGTAAGTGCTATAGGCATGTTTGCTATTTTGAGGTCAGTAGGACAGGCCTTCCTATCTCTTGCAAAATGGAGAAACTGCAATGAAGAGATGAAGAACTTGGACAAAGTCACACAGTTATTATAAGAGAGGGGAGCTAAACTTTGACTCAAAACTACTGAGACATGTCCATGCCTCTGCAATATAACCAAACAGACCAATCAAACCACGTCCAAACCAAAGGACCCTTATAGTAACATCAGGGAGTGTAATTCTAGACACTGGTGAAGGGACTACTTCAGGGAGAATGAGGTGGGGTTGAACTTGGAGGAAGTCAATCTGATCCTATGTTCCTCCAAGGAGAAGGGTGGGATGTGCTCATCTATTTCCTTACCCTGGTTTCAGTTCTCTATTGCTACATAACAGGTCACCCTCACACATTGTGACTCAAAGCAACAGTGATTTATTACTTCTCTTATCTGGCCAATTCTCATGGTTCCACCTGGGACCTCTTACGTAATCTCATCTGATGGCTCAGCTGGGGTCAGAGGGTCCAAGGTGGCCTTATACATCTGGGTGGTTGGTGCTGGCAATCAGAAGTGCCTCTCTTTCCACATAGTCTCTCGTTTTCAAGAATAGCCCAAGCCCCCTCACACTGTGATCTCAGGGGTCCATGAGGGTGAGAGCCAAAGCTTCAAGGCCTTCTAAGACCTAAGCTTCAGAGAGTATCACTTCTGCCATATTCTACTGGCCAAAATAAGTTACAAGATCAGTCCTGAGAAAAAGTGGGAGGGTATCACACAAAGGCATGAACTCAAGGAGACCTGAGTCATTGGGAGTCATTTTTTAACAAATCACTCTGTCATCCCTACTTTGTCTCCTAGGGTTCTGTGGTGGCCTTCAACCTGGTATCCCTATTCCTACTCTTTGCACCTCTAATTTCTGTTCTCCATTTAGCAGCCTAACTAGTCCTTTAAAAACAAGAATCTGTACTTCTTTGAAACACTCATATAGAATAATCTCTTCTTCTTCCAATTTCCCCTCCCCATCTCTCTCCCATCCCCCTACCCTCTCTCCATCTTCCCTCAGTCCCTTCCTCCTT
>RJWH01006344.1:11942-56936 GCA_004363575.1 Solenodon paradoxus
CTCTCTCTCTCTCTCTCTCTCTCTCTCTCTCTCTCTCTCTCTCTCTCTCTCTCTCTCTCTCTCTCTCTCTCTCTCCTCTCTCTCTCATCTTTTCTTAAATGTATTTATCTTTCGACATTCATAATGATTCATTTGACTCTGAGCTTCTTAACTGTTATTGGTGCAAAGGGTTTATAATTTCAGGAGTATACAAAGCCAAGTCATCTTGTCACTGATTATTATAAAAATTCCTGGGAATGGGGTGTCCTGGTGGCTTGGCAGTTAAGTCTACAGGGCATAGTCCACATGCCTCCCAAGGGCTTGTGTTCAAGATCCAGATTGGGGGTTTTTGGGGAGGGCCGCCAAGATGAACAACTAAATAAAATAAATAAATAAAAAACAAACAAGTGTCTGACCATATGTCTCCTGTTTAAAACCCTCAAGTGTTTCCTATTGCAACTAGCATGAAATTCCAAGGCCCCATGATGACGGGCAAGGCCCTGTATGATCTAGTTTTCTCTCCTACCAGTTTCCCCTTCACTCACCTGGCTCCAGTCACACAGGCTTCCCTAGAGTTTGCAAGATCATCTCCACATCGGGTGCTTTATACTTGTAATTTCTTCAGTCTGGAATACTCTCAGCATGATTGTATTTGTTTGTTTGTTTTTAAAGGACAGGTATAGTCAGGAATGATGATGAGCAGGCAGACAGGCAGGAAGAAGAGGAAGAAACATTTATTTATTCTATTTAGTTCATCTTGGTTGTTCCCCTCAGCCCTGGGTCTCAAACCTGGGTCCTTGGGATGTTTGTGGACTTCACTCAGTGACCTTATCTGCTAGGCCACCAGGATGTACCTCTTTCCTCAACGTGTTGTGCTATTGGCTCCTTCTCGTGTTCAGGTCTCCGTTCAACTGTTACCTGCTCACAGAGGTGTTCCCTGATCACTCTTATTTATATACATACAAACGGTCCCCGATTTACAATTTTTTGACTTGATGATGGTGTGAAAGTGATACACAGTCAGTAGAAACCATACTTTGAATTTTAATCTTTTCCCTTTTCTCCAACTAGTGATATGTGGCATATGCTCTCTCAATGAGGCTGGGCAGCATCAGTGAGCTGCAGCTCCCGGTCAGCCATGTGATCACAAGGGGAAACAAAAGATATGGCAGATAGTTTTTCACTTTCTGTACAGTAGTCAATAAAATACATGAGATATTAAATACATTATTTTCTTTAAAACATAATAGGGTATGCCTGGTAGCCTAGTGGTCTGGTACACCTGTGAGCCGTCCCGCATACATCCCAAAGTCCCAGGTTCAGGACCTGGGGCCGAGGGGAACAACTAATGTTAACCACTAAATAAAAATAAAGTACTTCTTCCTCCTCTCTCTTCCTTCCTGCCTGCTTGCCTGCCTCTGCTCACCTTCATGCCTACCTGCACCTTTCCTTTTAAAAAAAAAAAGTGACTTCGTGTTAGATGATTTTGCCCAACTGCTATTGGGCTGTGTAAGTACTGGAACACGTTTAAAGTAGGATATGCTGTCAAGTAAGTTACCACTGTGGGTAAATGGAACTTAATCCTGTGAGGAATCTCTGGGAAACACTCACCTCAGAGTTATCCCACCCAAGGGGCAGGGAGCTGGGATATTTCTAAATCAATTCCCAAAAGTCATTAGTTGAGGACTGATTCCAGAGACTGTTAATTCCTTGGCACTTACATCCTTCTGGGAATACTGTCAGTGTAGTATCTTTGCAGTTTTTGAAAAACAGCTCTCAGGCACAGTGACGCACAGAATGGCAGCTAGGCATTCAGCCCACTTGAAGAAATGCTGATAGTGTAAGCTACACTCTCTGAGGTAAAAATCTGGAGGAGGACTCTCCTAGTGGTTGGTGGTTGTGCATAAAATATTTTCAGAAATTCAGGCTCCATCCAGCTTTGCCATTCCTGGAGTTCATTCGTTTTTCTCAAGATCCAAGATGGCGGCTAGAGATCCAGCCTTCACATGTGCATTCTAAGCAGCAAGACAGAAGAAGAGATGAAAAATAAGGGGCAAATAGCACACTACTATTGTCCTTTTTGTTTGTTTGTTTGTTCAGGGAAAAGTACTGACAGGTATGAAGGTGAGTAGGCAGGTAGGCAGGAAGAGAGAAGAGGAAGAAGCACGTTATTTATTTTGTTTAGCTGTTCACGATCAGTTGTTTCCCAGGCCCTGAACCAGGGACCTTGGGATGTACATGGATTGTGCCTGGTTTAACCCCTAGGCCACCAGGGCATGCCGCTTCTATTATCTTTTAAGACAGGACTCTAGAAGGTATAAAAGAATACCTCCATTTACAACCCATGGATCAGAACTTAATGCATACTTTACTGTAAGAGTGAGCGGGAGTGTAATCTTTCTGGATAGTCACATGACCCCAATAAAAATTACATTTCTCGGGAAGAAAGGGGGAAATAGATACAGGGACAACTAACATATCATTGCCAACACCCAAAAGGAAAATTATACAGATAAAATGTGTATATACACATATATATGTATGTATACATGTATATCTTATAATGTATATATTATATATACATATCCTTATGTCAGAGTATATTTCGATGAGAAGAGACAGTGACAACTTTGAGGACCCAGTTATGGGAATAAAGAGTCGATTTTGTTCTACATCACAGGGAAGAAATAAAACAAGTGTTTTTCTTATATTTAAACTCAAAGCCACAGCTTGAGGCTAGATTGATGCAACTTATTAATATCTTGGCACATAGCATATTACCCATGTCTTCCTTTGCCACCTTCCAGGGAGGGAATGATGCAGTTTTCCCATAGAATTGGTGGCAGAAAGTTTATACCCCTTTGTAAAAATTTAATAAACTACTTTTTAGAGCAGTTTTAAATTTGTAGGAAAAAAAATGAGTGGAAAGTATAAAGTTCACACATACCCCCTAGTTTCCCTTACTATTAATATTTTGCTTTAGTGTGGCACATGTGTTACAATTGACAAGGCAACGTTGATACATTATTACCATAAATCCATATACTACATTAGGGTTTACACTTTGTGTTTTACATTCTATAAATTTTGACAGATATATAATGATATGTAGCCACCATTAAGATTATCATACATTGGTGCCCCTGGTGGCTTAATGGTTAAGTCCATGGTCTCTGGTCGGCATAGTCCACATACATCTCAAGGACTAGGACTGGGAGAAACAACTGAGATGAACAACTAAATGAAATGAATAAATGCTTCTTCCACTTCCTGCTTGCCTACTCACCTTCATTCCTGCTTGAACCTTTCCTTAAAAAGAAATTATCATACAGAATAGTTTTACTGCCCTAAAAATCCCCTGTATTCCCCCTGTTCAGCTCTCCCGTCCTCCCTGCCAAACCCCTGGTCATCAGCGATCTTTTTATGGTCTCTTTAGTTTTGCCTTTTCCAGAAGTCATATAGCTGAAATATTTTATTTAGAATATGCACGTAAGATTCTTGCATGTCTTGATAGCTTTTAAAAAAAATCACTGAACAATATTATATGGATGTATCATTGTTTGTTTATCCATTCACATATTGAAGGATATCTTGGTTGCTTTCAAGTTCTTTTGTATTTTGGATGTCAGTCCTTTATCAAATGTGCTTTGCAAATATTTTCTCCCAGATTAGAGTTTGTCTTTTTATTTTATTAACAGTCTCTAATGAAAGTTTTAAATTTTAATGAAATCCAGTTGATCACTATTTCTCATGGATCATGCTGTTGGTGTTGTATCTATCCCCAGGTTTTCATCTGTGCTTCTTGTGACCAGAGTAAACTGAAAGAGCAGGAGGGCAGAAATTCATACCTAGATCTTGTCCATAAAACAAGAGACTCCAACTCTTGAGGTCATGTCTCAGTCAGCTATTTTGATAATACTGCTATGTAACAAAACAATGACAGAATAAAAAGCCTCATAATCATAACATTTACTTCTCTCTCACATGTCCATGGGTCTGCTGGGGTTCAGTTGCTTCAGATGGGTCCAGATCTGCTCCACATGTCACTCATTTTCCTTGATCCTTTAGGGAAAAAGGCTGTGGTGCGGGGCAAGCCTAGCACCACAAGACAATATCAAGCTTCTGCTTGCATTACTTTTGCTAACCTCCCATTGGCTAATGCAAGTCTCATGGCCAAGTTCAACATCAGTGGGGAAAGGAAGTGGCTTCCTCCTATGGATTACTGAATAGCATCCAATGTACCACAACTATAAGTGCAATTTACTACAGGCTTTGCTTTCAAATACCTAAAGACACATTTCAAACCAGAAAACAAGAGAGAAATGTAATGACCGACTAGGTAAGCTGACACACAGCTGAATTTATTTTCCACTTATATCCAGTTCCTAAGGTTAGACTCTGCTATTTGGGATTACAGAATCAACTCAGCATAGGGTTCCAGGGAACCCTAGAAGACTGTTACTGTGATGTAGATCCATCAGGGGGTGCAGGAATATAGAAGGCATCATTTTCTCCCCATCCCATTGTCTACCTTTCCTCATTGTTCCCCCTACAACAAAGCTCACTGCTGAGGATTTTCAATGGAGATGACAAGTAGGAAGGGTCCACCACCTCGTCTTCTCGGTTTCCTTCTCAAGTCTTTGCTGCTCTGAGAACTTCCCACAGGATACCTCTCAGCAGCCAAATCTTCAGAGCACAGAATTCCTGCAATGCTGGGTACCATCTTAACATTCACGAGGGCTGCTGCGTGGCCATGGGAAATGCCCCAGCTTTGGACAGGATCCAGACCCACCAGCCCGAGTACCAATGTGGTTTGGCAGGAGAGACAGGGTCCCAGACTGTGAAAGATCATTCTTCTTTACCTGGCAGATCTAGATTGCTGGAGACAAAAACCAATTCAGTGTCTCAGTGTCAGTGTGGAAGGCAGAATAACATCCAGCACCACCAGCCCCCCAAAAAACCCAAATGTCTACATATTAATCCCAGAACCCACGAAGATGTTACTTTACACGACAAAAGGGATTTTGCAAATGTGATTAAAGGTCTTGAGTTGGCAACTTTAGTCTGCACTATGCAGGTGGGTCCAATGTAATTACAAGGGCCCTTAGAGGGAGACAAAAGACTCAGCGTCAGAGATGTGGTGACTGAAGTACAGTCTGGAGTGACAAGTGAAAAGGAACCACAAGAAGGAACATGGTGGCTTCTAGAAGCTGGAAGAGGTAAGGAAACAATCCACTCCTTCAGCTTTCAGAAGGCAAGTAGCCCTGCCAACCCATTTCAAACTGTAAGTTAATCTGGTTTGTTTCATGTCACCAATTTTGTGGTAGTCACAGCAACAACAGGAAACTAACACAGCCATAGCCAGCAACTATTTTCAGGTGGTTAGCAAATTTCTGGCATTGAAACCCACTTCTCTTCACACCACTGGTCTCTAGGAGCCGCCTTCCCCTTCAGATTTGCCATGCCGCAAAAGGGCAACTAGATATTTAGGAATTGGCGGGACAAGAAAAGCCAACCTGTCAGCAAAGCCTTTTGTATTCACATCTTTTATTTAAATATTGATTGCATTATTTTTAAAGGTTCCCATTCAAACCACAGCTATCACTGAAATCCAACTACCACAGGCAATACCAATAGTTCCTGAGAATGGCAGATGGTGGAGTGCTAGAGTCACAAAGAGACTGTCCAGTCCGGCCCGCCGGCCCTTGACAGAGGAGCTGAGACTGGACACAGAGCGCGAGTCCGGGAGTGGGGCGGGTGAGCGGCCCCTGGCGGACTCGGGGTGCTGCAGCCACCGCCCCGGCCCCGCCCCGCCTCGCCCCGCCGGCCCCGGCCCGCCCATCAGGGCTGCTGCTGGTATTGGCTCTCGGTGGCCGTGTAGAAGTCATCCAGCACGCTCTGGATGTATTCGAAGGTGGGCCGCTCCTCGGGGCGGTTCTTCCAGCAGCGCGTCATGATGTTGTAGAGCTCCTCCGGGCAGTGCTCCGGTCGGGGCATCCGGTATCCGCGCTCCAGCGACCGGATCACCTCCGGGTTTGACATCCCTGAGAAGGAGCCGTGACATTAAAAGGGGAGAGACCGGGGAGCCCAGGCTGGCAGATGCCGGCCTCCCAACAGCCATCACTCCCCACCTCCCCGCGGGACCTGGGCGCACTGCTTTGTGAAAGCCGGGTCTCCTCCTCCCAACGACCCTGCAAGAGCTGGGTTGGCGGGGTGGGCCCAGCTTTGGCCAATGGAAATGAGGAGGAGAGTCTCCTGGGAGACTTGTCGGAAAGGTTTTCCTCCCTGATGAAAAAAACAGACT
Organism: Solenodon paradoxus; assembly: GCA_004363575.1. Lineage (NCBI taxonomy): Eukaryota > Metazoa > Chordata > Mammalia > Eulipotyphla > Solenodontidae > Solenodon > Solenodon paradoxus. The sequence continues at coordinate 18,226 of RJWH01006344.1, forward strand.
TTGGCGGACCCGGCTTTCCTCTTTCCTGCACACTGTGAGACAGTGTGACCCTTGCAAGGGCAGCAGCCATCTGATCATAGGAGGATGAGGACAACAGTCACGGAGAAACTAACTTCCAGTCCTGAGAACCGCTGAACTACTGAGCTAACCAGTCACCAATGCCGGCCACATTATGGGGACTATAACTTGACTATTGCTTCAGTCACTCTTAGTCTGCTATTTTGTTTCTTGCAGCCTAATACATGCTCATGGATACAAGGTTCCATAACCCACTGCCTGGTTTTTACTGGTGTCTTCATGGCTTCCCAACACTTAGACCAACACCCATTTGCTCTTCGCCATGACCACCTACCCTGCCAAAGCCATCCTCTCCCATCTGCTCTCATTCCTTGTCTCCAGCTACTTGGCTTTCTTGCTGTTCCTCAGGCACAGCTCAGACCTAAGAGCAACAGTGTCTTTTCCTGGAGTCTTTCCCCTAGGCCCTGGCTCAGCTGCCTGTCAGCTCAGACATGACCTGCTTTGCCAGGTGCTCCCTGTGTCCAGAGCCTGTATTGCTCCCTCTCTCACCCCCTTGCTTCATCTAATCAGCAGTCATGTCCATTGGAGGTGTTTGTTCAGGCTGTTTTCCAGGCTGGAACATAAGCTCATTGTGCACAGGAGCTCCTTCCTAGCAGGGATCTTGTCTCTCACTCTATTCTTAGTGCTGAATACATGGTAGGGATACAATAACTACTGTTGAATGAACCAAGCATCTACATTTTTTATTTCTTATCTTCACAATCACCTCTGCAAGGTAGATGTCATCATATATATATGTATGTGTACATATGCATATATATACACATACACATATGCATATGTTCCTACAGGTGAAGATATGGGTAGGAAAAGTGAAGTAAATTTCTCCAAGTGTAATTGATGGGGAGAATTTAAATTCAAAACTGTTTTACAAAATGCCAGGCACGCTTGGCTCATCCCTGTGGATCTGTGGCTAAGGTGGAGGCTACATAAAGGCCAAAGGACCCAGAGTTGAGACCCATGACTGGGGGGTAGGGGTGGGGGTGGGGAGAGACACAAGACAAAACAAAACAACAAAGCAAAAACAAACAAGAAGTCAGGCACTCTACATCCATGTGGTCCCCTCTCCCAGGGTTCTGGCAATCGATCTTCTAGGAGAAATCCCAACCAAAAAGGAACAGAGAACAGCATTATTTACTGAGTTCCAGGCAAGCTACATGTTGGTCTCAGTGTGGGTGCTGCCACAGGCATGGGGAATAAATTCATCCATTTAACACCCACTTCATTCCAAGTTCAGGGGCAGGCAGGGCAGACACATCAGTGAGGAATATAGACATGATTTCTGGCCTCACAGAGCTCAGAGTCTGATGGGGAAAATATTAAAAAACATAGTTTTCAATTGTGGTGAATGTTAAAGTGAAACAATATACAGCATTATGAATGAGGATTGCCAGGGTGATGCATGACACTTTAGGTGACTGGGTGTTGGGCTGTAACATGAGATGATGCTGGAGAAGGTGGAAAGGGCTACATCATGCAGGACCTGCAGGCCATACTTAGGAGTTCGGGGTTTTAATGGGAAGGTGAGAGAAAGAGAGAGAGAGAGAGAGAGAGAGAGAGAGAGAGAGAGAGAGAGAGAGAGAGAGAGAGAGAAATAATTGCAGAAAAATCCCTCTGGCTACAAGTGGAGAATGGCTTGTAGGGGAGAGGGGAGAAAGCAGGGAGACTGATGAGGAGGCCACTGTACCATCAAGGTAAGAGATGATGCTGACCTGGATGAGCATGGAGGCTGTGGAGTTAGAAGTGGGCAGACCCAAGATGCATTTTGGAAGCAGACGGCCAGACCTGCACACCTGCTTAGATGTGGGTAAGGGGTAAGAGCTGTAGTTCACCAGGGTATCAGCTGAGGTGACCCCAGAGAGCAAGCCCCCCAACTCCCTCTGGGAAGGGCCAAGGAAGCCCCCAGATTTCAGGCTAAAGAAATGGAATGAGGCGGTGGTACCCTCAACTGAGAGGGCAAGGGTGAGGAGAAATTGGGGGTGAGGATCAAAAACTCAGTCTGGAGCTCTGCAGGAGCCTGCAGGCAGGCCTGTAACCAGGATGACAGTTGGAGCCCTCGGGGTAGGACTCATTGAACTGAATATGCAGTGGAAGCCACAGTTGGTCTGAAATCACAAATAGGCAGTGTTGGCTGTGTGGTTCATGAGAACAACTTCTCCATCTGCCAAACATATCGGTATCTCAATTGCAGGACTTACTGATCATGCAGAGTGTCAGGTAACTTCCTGCACCAGGAGCATTTGGATGCTAGATTTGTGTTTGACAGACTCTTCCTGTCTCTCATCTTGCATCTCTAATTGGAAGCAAGACCCAGATATCAATACGATATGGCCAAGACCATGTGGCACGGAGCTGCTTGTTGCTGGTGATGATGACATGGGACATTCCCAAACCTGTCCGCCTGCTGACTGTTTTGACTGCAGAGCTATGTCCACAGGAGCCCACTGCTCAACCAGCTCATACTTACTTGGAGAGAAATATGTCTGAGTTTATGCAGTGCAATCTGAGTGGATGGTTAAGTTTGTATGGTTTTCATGTCTTACGAGACACACTTCCTGCAGAACAGGACCTAACAACAAGGAATGTTTGCACTGGAACTGTAAAGGTTTGAAGTTTATGATTGAGGATGATGATGATGTGTCTCCATTCCTGGAAGGTCTTGGAGAAAGACACAGCCTACTCAGCCTGCGATAAACCTGTAGAAAAGGTGGGTGAACCAATGGAAAATGAAGTGATAAACCTGTCTGTATGTGTATTATCAAATATGTAAGAATGCACGAACGTGTTCTGATGAAAAGAATTTACACTTTAAACTAAAAGATGCAGAGTGGTAGAGTAGTATGCTTTAGGAATCGGTCCAGATGTGAATTTTTTTTCTTCTTTCAACTTCACTGAAACCGTAAAATGGGTTCATATTTCTTTAAGAGGGTCTGTAATCATTTTCTAGAAAGTATAGCTATCTGTACTAATGTTTTCATATAAAGAAAATAGTGTCTTTGTGGTTTTTAAGACAACTATGAAATAAAATGCAAACAAACAAACAAAAACTCAGTCCAAATGGACACATTGACAAGAGAAGGGAATCAAGCCCTGGGAGCAGCTGATGCCCACTTCCCTACCTGGGTAGGGGATCCGGCCATAGGTGACGATCTCCATCAGCAAGATACCAAAGGACCAGACATCTGACTTGATGGTGAAAGAGCCAAAGTTGATGGCTTCAGGAGCTGTCCATTTGATGGGGAACTTGGCCCCTGTGGGAGCAGACGGCATAGTCAGGGAAAGCCTGGGGGCAGCTTGGGCTAGATCTCTGCTAGGTTGAGGGAACAGGACAGGGTACAGCTGCCAACATCTGCACCCATCAGAACTGTGATTTCCCTCAATCTGGCCTCTGGATGCAAGGATATCCATCCTGAGAACAGACAGCTAAAGCAGGGAGGAGTGGACAAAAGGGCTTGGAGTACGCATGTGGGGCTCATGCTCTGGGGTCATTTGTGCCTTCTGAAGAGAGGAGTTCTAGAGGTCTTAGAACCTATGGGGACAGGAGGACTTCAGGGGGCCTTGAGTTCTGGTTACAGCTCATGTCTCAGGATCTCCCCCTTGGCAATGGGAAAGGGGAAGAAGAGTTCGGCTCTTGATTTCTGAGGTTCCCCCACCCAGCCCGACTGGATGTCCCTCTTGCTACCCCTCCCCTTCTTCCACGTGGTCTGGGATGAGTTTAGTTAACCTCTGGGTAGTGATTCTAAATTCTACTGTGGTTGCTAGATGTGGTCTATAGGGGGTATGTGCTTTGGAGTTTGGTGAGAACTGCTTTGTGACTGAGAACACAGTCAAGTTTTAAAACTGCTCAAGCAATGCACCCTGGTGGCCTAGCAGATTAGTCCACCCAGCAAGCACAGTCCACATACATCCAAGGTCTCCGGTTCAAGACCCGAGACTGGGGTGAACAACCAAGATGAAAAACTAAATTTAAAAAAAAAAAAGTTAAGTGCTTCCTCCTCCTCTGTCTTCCTGCTTGCCTGCCTGCTCGCCTTCATTCCTGCCTGAATCTTTCCTGAAAGAAAAACGAAAACAAGAACAAAACAAAAAACAACTCACATACACACACATATAATCTGCTCTATGTGGGTTTTTTTTTCTCTATCCCTTCCTTCCTTCCTTGGAATTGAGAGTTTTCTTTCTTTCTGCTTATCCTCCCCTGGTATAGAAATAATACATTCATCCTACTGTTTTTTTAGTGGTTACCCTTAGTTTCAGTTTTTTATTTCACCATAATATGAAACAAAGTACAGTAATCTTTCATATTCAGCTTGATGCACTTTTTATATATTTAAGCACTCATGTAATCTACCTCTCAGATCAGACAGGGAAATTTTCAGTATCTCACAGGGTTCCCTCCTGGCCCTGCCTAGTCAATTACCAACATTCCAGGTAAATACTATTCTGGTCTCTATCACCATAGATGAATTTTGCCTATTTTTTAAAAGTTTTACTGTGATATATTCATACAATTCACCCACTTCAAGTGTTTAGTACAATGATTTTTAGTATATTCACAAAGTTGTACGTTTTAGATTCCTATCACCCCTCCCAAAGAACCCATAGTAGTAAATCTCCGTTTCTCTCCAACTCCCTACTCCATCCCCCGGCAACTGCCAATATTCCTTCCCTCCATAGATTTGCCTGTTTTAGACATTTCGCCTAAGTGCAAGCACACATTATATAATCTGTGGGTCTGATGTCTCTCATGTTTTATGATGTCTCATGTTTTAAACGTTTATCCATATTTTTAGCATGTATCATCAGTATTCTTTCCTTTTATGGCTGAATAATAGTCCACGTCATGGACATACCACATTTTATCTGTCTGTCAGTGGATGGACATTTGGGCGGTTATAAAGCTATAATGAACATTCATATACAAGCTTGTCTGTTTTTGGATTATATAGACATGTAACCATGTAGCACTCCTTTTTTGTTCAGATTTGCCTCATTTTCATACGATGTTTGTAAGAGTCTTTCATGTTGTCGCATGTTCATTGTTTTGTAATTTTACGTGGCTACATGGTATTATATTGTGTAATTATACTTTAGATATCCATTCTACGATTCATGGACATTTGGACTTCTCCCATTTTTGTCTATTACACAGTTACTCTTACACTTAATTTCAAAATGCACTTGCCTAACTCAACCTAAAGTTAATCAGAATCACCAGGTGAGGACAGGCCAGGGCACTATACCCAGAAGGACTCTATTGAGCTTAATGAGACACACACACACACACACACACACACACACACACAAAATAAGAAACAGCGAATATCGGGACAAACTGTGCACTTTATCCATCACTTTCCTGGGTATCAACTCTCAGCGCTCACCAGGGAAGCCTGGCAACATCCCCTACCTTCCCGAGCCGTGTACTCGTTGTCCTCAATGATCCGTGCCAGGCCAAAGTCCGCAATCTTGCACACCAGGGATCCAGAGACCAAGATGTTGGCAGCTCGGAGGTCTCGGTGAATGTAGTTCCTCCGCTCAATGAAGGCCATGCCTTCTGCAATCTCCACCCAAAACAGAGACACCTCGTCCTCAGATCTGGACCAGTGCAAGGTGGGTACCACCCCAAAGACCAAGAGGAGTGTCCAAGTGTGAGACAAGGGGAAAGCATGCGCCAGCTCCTCCTTTTTGTTGGGAGGGTCCCAGATTCAGGCTGGCATTTCTCCGTCTACTTCTCCAGGTTAGTGGGGGATCATTAGGTCCTGGGTCAGTTTGGGGCCTGTTCTAGAGTTCTGAGACTTCAAGAGAATATTGTGAGGAAAAAGTAACGACTGTTTCTCGAAGACCTACACAAAACAGGATACCATGAAGACTTTACATCTCTGAGCTCCTTTCTGGCAACAAACTAGGTTCACGCCATGTCTGTTGTCTCTCATTCTGTTTCATTTTTATTTTGGGTTTTTACCTTGACCCCAGATTGTGAATCTGGACCCCTGGCCTTTACATGGTCTTTACACCAGCATCTTAGCCCCTTGAGCCACAAGGGTGCGCCCTTCTGCTGTATCTCTTATATCTCCATCATCCTATGCCTAAGTAGGGAAAATGTATTGATTCACTCAACCAATCCCTAATGAGTGCCATGTGGGCACCAGACATGTCATCTGAACAGGCAACGAGCCAAGTAAAGGCCATGCAGGTGGCAATAAGCACCATCAAGAAAGGATGAAGCCTGGTGGGAGAACGTGAAATGCAGAGGGCTGTTGGTATTGGGAGTCAGGGAAGGCTGCTTTGAGGAGGTGAACTTTTAACAGATATTTTAGTGATAGTAGCGTATCAAATGAGCACTGTTGGCAGAGGGAAGCCTGGAGGAAGGAAAGAGCTCAGGAATGAGCACAGGGCCAGGCTGCTGAGCAGCAGTTCCAATGGAGAGAGCGTGGGAGCTGAGGGTGGGAGCTGAAGGCCAATAGTGAAGAGACTGGTAGGCTGTGAGGAGGTGGGATTGTATTCTGAGTGTGATGGGAAGACAGTGGAAGCCTTCCATCAGGAGTGTGACCTGGTCTGATGCATATTTTCCTGTCATCGAGGATATACAAGCAGAGCTGGAATCAAAACCAAAGCTTCCCTGGGCTCAGAGTCAGTGTAAGAATAAGAGACTGGGGTGGATTATTAGTCACAAGGGGGCCTGGCAGCTCCTGATGGAGGGATGGGGGTTTCCTTAGAGACATTTTTCCCTTACGAGAGTTTGTTCAAAAGAAGTTGAAGATGAACCCAGAAGACAGCACCTATAATTTACAAACCAGCCTCAAGCTCCTCAAGGTAGGACTGATCATCTCTGGTTTGTGGAGGAGGGACAGATGTTCCAGATCTCAGTGCCAGGAAAAACTCTGAACGTTGCCTGCAAATCAGGTCGATTTTCAATCACAATGCTACATGCTGCCTCTCATTACCTAGTGTTCTGGAGGACTGCAGCTGGGTGCAATTTGGGGACATTATTTCCAGGACCTGGGGCTGTCTGGCCAGACTGACCCAACCAAAGCTCCTGTCTGCCCAGTCTGAGGCAAACGGGTGGTGCACTTGCAGAAAGTTGTCAGCAGGGGGCACCCTTGGCTGTGGGTACTGCAGCCTGCAGCTCCAGACTTTGAAACAAAAATTTGAGACCTGATGACTATGTTGGAGGTAACCTGCTGAGATGGGGTGACAGACCCCCAGGTCTTGGCCTGGGGAGCATGGGAAATGTATAAGAAGTCCTTAGACCATCAGTAACAGCAGTTATTATGTTAATGGCAGACATTATTCTTTTATTATAAGATGATATTTAACAAACTTAAATAGCATTTACTCTGTGCTTTGGGGGAGGTACTGTTGCTATCAGCCCTATTTCACAGGTGAGAAAATGGAATACCAGAGAAATAAGTCACTGGCCAAGTGGAGACCGGGATTGGAGCTCTGATCGCCCTGCTCCAGGCCCATCCACATAGCCATCACTCTATTTGGACTTTTGGTTTTGGCACAGAACAAGCACTAAAATGGGTGATTAGCACCACTGGCAGGCACTCATATGTCACTGACTTGCACGCAAACTCAATAGGCCAGATGAACTAACCTGCCTCAGGAGACAGCAGGGGATAATGGTAAGTGACTCCGGAGTTGGACCAGGTCTGCTTGAGTGCCTCAACTCTGTGACCTCAAGCAAGCAACTTCATGCCTCTGTGCCTCACTTTTCTTCTCTGTAAAATGGCAACAACAACAGTAAAAGCTGCTTCCAAGGGATCATGTGAGATCAGTCTCATAGGCCTACATCAGAACTTAGAACAGTGTCAGGCACATAATTAGTATTCACCTCAATAGTGGCCATGAATGCTCCCTGTTGAGGAAAGTGGCACCCAGAGAGGTAACCAAACTTGCTCAAGGCTATACAGACAGAACAGCAATCAAAACCCAAACTGGCCTCAGAGTTGGTCTAAGAACCAGGAGCTGATGAAGTGGTGAGATTGCATGACCGCCAAGTAGTTCCATGATGTTGGGCAGTGAAGTTAGGCTTGCTTCTGAGAATATCAGGGAATCACAGAATCAGCGGGAAGGGCCTGGTCTGTAGGTTAGTCCAGCTCAGAGCTCCTCAAACAGAATCCTACCGATACCTCAAGGTAGTGTGGGGTGGGCCAAAAGAAAGCCATATATGACCTCCCCTTCAATCACAGAAGTTCTGTTTTGACCTATTTAAAAATATTCAGCAAAGGTATAAGATTCATATCCATCAACAGGAATATGGCTAAAAAATGTTTTCAAGCTTGAAAACCACAGATCGTGGTCCAATTCCTTCATGACCAGTGAAGAGACTGCAGCCAAGAGTAGATCTGAGGTCATACAGTCAAGTGGTGACAGGGCTGGGCACCCTCCCACCTCCCAGTCTGCCTCTCTAGGTAGAGGCGAGGCCCAGGGTCCCCAGCTTGGCTCCCCAGGTTGTTCCTTTCCTAGGCTCTGAGTCTACCTCTGCTCCTGCACGCACGAAGGCCTGGAACGTCTTTCCTGTCCTTGATTTCTGTTTTCCCATCTGTGACATGGGGAGAGAGGTTGCCAAGCTCAACAAGATTTCTGCCAGTTTGATGGTTGTCTGATGGTTATAAACAACAGACTCCTGTTCCCGGGGGATAAGGCCACTGATTTCCATATACCTCTGGCATTCCAGACGCAGAAGGTATAGCCTTTCATTATACCTTTGCCCCCATCCTGAGGATTTTCATATTCAAATCAGCTGTGCCTTTGGCATCCCCAGAAGACTCAGGGGCCCAGGGACACGTCTGCCTTAATATCTAGTAGGTGCAAACCACACTCCTTTCATCCTGGTCAATGACAAGGCTCCAGATGACCAGGCCTCGTTCTTTTACTTTTCCCCTTTGGGCTCTGGCCCAGGCTGTTTCTTGTCTAAAACATCCTGTTCAGCACTCTCCTGTCTCACTTCTCATCCTTCAGGGCTCAAACTAGAGGCCACTTCCTCCGGAAAGCCTTCTCTGATTGTTCCTGGACAGGCTCATTGCTCCCATCCTGTACTCCCCGGCACCCCCCGTCTCCCTCGTTTCCCACAGATCGTAGAGAATGCAACATGGGAGAAGTGAAAAGTACTCAGCCTGGGCGTCAGAGTTGTTACAGAGAGGGCAGGGAAGATGAGACAGAAAAATGTGACTTCAAGAAGTATGTCTGGGATTGTCTACATGATTTTTGTTGCTGGATACTAGATGCTGAGCCTGGACCACTTGGTCTCTAAGAGATCAAGTCACTTAATATCTGTCTTCCCATCTGGATTGCAAATGCTGGGAGGAGAGTAGTATTCTTCCTTTTGCTCACTGCTGTAGCCGCCAAACTGACACAGTTCAGGCAACTCCTTAGCCTCACTGGACCTCAGTTTTCCCATCTGTACTTAACTTGGCTATGCTTCCATTTTTTTATTTTGTGCGATGACAATCCCTACCTTTGGCCCCCAGTGAACCATGCCTCCTGGGACTCAGGTCCTCAGGAAGCGAGTTTGAGCTGGGCCTGGTGACTCGCTCTGGCCAGTGCAGCATCAGCCGGCACGGCACAGGGAGGCTTGTGGAGCATGTGCACACTAGACCTGGGTCCCTGGGAACCAAACCGCTGGGATGAAAAAGATTATTGAGTGATGAGGGGTCACATGGAGAAAGACTCCAAAAGAGTCCATGCCGCCCCGCTTGGACATTCTAGCCCCAGACAAGCTCTCAGCAGAGCTCACTCATATAAGTGACCTCGGTTTCACCAAGTGGAGCAGGAGAATCACCCAAATGACTTCAGTGAACCTCCAGAATCAGGAGAAATAATAAACTGTTGTTTCAAGTTACTAAACTTTGGGGTGGTTTGTGACTTAAGAACAGATAACAAGTGGCACGTCCTGCTGGAGCAACCGTTAGGTCAGTCGCCTCCAAAGGAGTGCAGGCCACATACCCCTGGGTTCAAGTTCCAGGTCTGGGGGAAACAACCAGTGTGAACAACTAAATAAAAGTAAAATAAAGGTGCTTCTTCCTCCTCCTTTCTCTTCCTGCCTGTCTGCCTGCTCACCCTCATTCCTGCCTGCACTTTTCCTTTTATATACATAAATAAATTAAAAAATAAAAAATCCTATCCCAAATGCTCTGGTGGCTCAGGCATTAAGCCCGTGCCTGGGCGCAGTCCACACACAGCCCAAGGACCCAATTTGTGCCCTGAAGCTGTGGAGCGGGGGGCAGGGAACAACTGAAATCTAAAATGAACAACTAAATACATAAAATGCTTCTCCCTCTCTTCCTGCCTGCCTTCATTCCACTTTTTAAAAAATATGAAAAATCTCACCCTGTAAGGTCGATGTGAGGATAAGTTAGCAACTACAAAGAGTCTGCTTTTCTGAGCTAGCAACTATCAACTGTGATTATTATTGTCAGTATAGGGCAGGTCAATAAGTAAGTGTTGAATAAATAGCGGACTTCCTGCCCCCTCCCCAGCACGTCAGACTCTCACCTGGGCCGAGAAGTCGATGAGCTTCGGCAATGACTGCTTGCTGCCTTCCTCACTCTTCAGGAAGTCCAGCAGGCTTCCTGCGGCAGGAGCGGGGACAGCGACACTTATCTGGTCACTCCTCACGTGGAGGGTTAAACATTCTCATGGTGACAGAGTTAGATAAAACTATTACTACTCCTGGTGTTTGAGAACTAGAGTTTGTGTCTTTTCAAAATGACGTTGTGATTCCAGACTGGCTCACTGAGATAGGTCTCTGAGCCCGGATGACTGGGGCCCTGGTTTCATAAAGCCAGCACCATTGTCACTTAGAAAACGAAACAAGTTCTGAGATTTCAAATCACACCTAATGAGGTTGTACGAGATGTTTCTGTGTATCGAAAAATGGGCAGAGATTAAATATGACTGTGAAGCGGGGGCCGAAAAGCAATCCCCCGAGGAATCCTGGATGGGGTGGAGGTGACCCGGGAAGTTCTGCGGATTCCCTTTCCCAGAGCAGGACCCAGAAGGCAGCTGATGCGGGGACAGCAGTCCCTGGCCGCTAAGGTTCACAGGAAACCCAGAGCCTCTTTGCCCATCACTCGGTGGGGTTCTGGCCCCCTGTGCTCACCTCCCCCTGGTGGCCCCTTCACATGACCTCACCCCATTAACCAGAAGAGCTGGGCAGCTGCATATGAATAAGCTTGAAGAGCTCTGGCCAGACCGAGAACAAGACCCATGTCAGAGTCCCCTGGGAGTCTGCAGCTGACCAGCATGAGCCACAGGCCCCGCCCATGCACCTTTGGCCATGAACTCCGTGATGATGTAGATGGGCTCCTCTGTGACCACCGCGTGCAGCTTCACCAGCTTATCATGCTGCAGCGTTTTCATCAGGTTGGCCTCCGCCAGGAAAGCCTCCACCGACATGCTCCCCGGCTTCATCGTCTTCACGGCCACCTTGGTGTGCTTGTTATAGGTGGCTGAGGAGGGACAGGGAGCAGGAAAGGGCGTCTGAACCCTTGCTTCTCCTCCCACAGCCCTGGAAGCCCAGCCAGACACCTGCCTCCTCTGAAAAGCCCATGTCAGCCCTTAGAGAGAGACGGGAAGCCAGGACTTTGGCTCAGACAGATGTCGGCTGGAAGGTTATTCGCTGCTTCCTAGCTGTGTGTCCTTGGGAAAGTCACTTAACCTCTCCAAGCTATGCTTTCCTCACCTGCAAAGTGGACTGTTGTAGGGATTAAAGAACAAAATTACTCAGATTATATCACTCACTCACATGCACTTACTTAGCTTAAAAGGCTTTAATCTTAACATTGCTCTCAAAATAAATACCAGTCTCATCATGGTCCACAAGGTCCACCATGATCTGTTCTTGCCTTCCTTGCCAGTCTCATTACCCACAAACTCTCCCTTGTTGTTGCTGTTTTTCTTTTCTTTTCTTCTTCTTTTTTTTTTTTTAACCAATGAGCCTGCATGTCACTCGGTCCCTCAACTTTCCCTCCCAGCAGAGGGACTTTGCAATTGTTATTTCTTCACCTGACCTCACCCCTGCTTCATCAGCCAATCTTGTAAATCTCATAGTCGTGTTTCCATTTTTGCCTTGGCTGCCAGGAAGCTTTAATCCAGATCTATGGGCTTCCTGTAGAAAGTATCTAGAGCCTTATATAATATCTTCTGCTTTCCAATCTCATCATTTAGCTCTATCTGACTTCTCTTCCATATTTTCTCTGCCACATCCTCTGACATAGTGCCTGGTACATAGCGGGCTCTCAAAAATGCATGTTCACTGTCCAAATTGTTCGTATCTCTGCAAGCTCTCTTCATTCCCACTTGGAACATGCTGGCATATTAACACAGTGAGGTGCACAGGCACTGGGCTAGGCACAGCATCTGCAAAGCAGGCATTGCTGCTGTTAAGCCAAAGTGGCATACTGACTATTTTGAAATGAAGGTGGTTGAATAACAGCAGACCAAGAATGATGTTTTCCCCAGTTACCCCTCTCTCTTAAGACAGGAAATAACCTTCTGTGGAATGGTCCTGGGGGTGAGAGAAGACCTGCTCATCCCGAGGAGGGCTTACAAGGTCCGTTTTTGGTGCATCCATAGGTAACTCTGCAAAATTCCTTCTTTTAAATCTTTCAGTCTTTCAGTCTAAATTCCTTCTTTCAGTCTTTCCCTCCCAAATGTATTAGCCCCTTTCTTAAGCCTGTAGAACCACTGGAAGGACCAGACCCCAAGTTCCACTCTTCTCTGCGTGGCCTCTGAGAGCACAGAATGAAGGATTCCTTTTCTTCTCTTGTTAATCTGTCTTGTGCCAATTTAATTATTTTCCAGCTGGACTTAGATGAGCAAAGGAAGATGAGCTTCCTCCCCAGCATGGCTCTCAAGTTTTGGGGGGGGCAGGATAGCAGGGGGTTCCCCCCGCAAGCCCTCCCTCAGGATTGGGCAGAGGGCAGGTGCTCAGAATAGCTTGCTCCTCAGGTGCTAACAATGAACTCATCTGGAGATGTCAAGTCATGTTTCTCACTCTTCATCTTCCTCATCCTCTGAGGCCTCTGGCTATGTAAGGCCCAAACATGTAGACTGACCCCGCTCTACACAAGGGAGGGGAGTCCTTACCCAGGACTCCTATTTCCCAGAAGGAAGGTTTTGACGCTCACAGACCTGATCACTAAGGCAAGTTGATGTTTGCACAGAAAGGTGATTTGGTTTGCTACCGAGGAATTACGCCTTTATCCTTGTTATTCAAATTTCCCTTCTGCCCTGGGGGGTTCCTACTTTGCCTGAGGAAGTTCCTGGAAGCAAATACCTCCCCCTCCTCCCTCAGGCCCTGGGTCCTTACCCATCCAGACTTCCCCAAACTGCCCAGCTCCAAGTTTCTTCTCCAGCTTGAGGGATTCCCGTGGGATCTCCCAGGCATCTTTCTCCCACGGCTTTTGGGGCTTGGAGGACACGCAGGGCACTATCAGCTTCTGGCAGAGTCCGTCACTCCCCTCTGGAACAGAGCCTCTGGTCAGTTAGGGGCAGCCAGTTCCCAGCCAGCTGCAGGCTTCCCCTTATTGGCCCCCCGCCTGGTCCACTCATTTGGCTCTTGTTCCAACAGAGAGTCACCATCAGGGACATTTCCGAGAGAGCAGAGGATGTTAGAACGCCCCTTTTGTCCTCCTTCCCAATAGGCCTACGACTTTAGGACACTCCCAGATGCCCCTTCTGGGAGGCTGGGGATGAGCCAGCAGCCGCAGAGCCGCAGTGCACCCTGGTCTAGGATTCCCGGAAGCCAGGCCCACACACGAGGACACAGCCCTGGGCTGGACTCACTCTTGTAGTGGACCACCAGCTCCTGCAGGGTGCTGAAGGTGCTTCGCGGGGAGATGTAGAAACCCCCACTGTCCAGGGTCCGGATCTTATAATGCTTCACGGCATCCTTGTGCTGGGGGTCGTAGTCTCGCACGGACAGGGAGTAGCTCCCTGCGTGGGTCAGGGAGAAACGGCTCAGGAGTGGGACCCCTGAGGTCTGCCACCTTGGGTCAGCACCCTGACGCTCCAGTAAGGTCACTGCTGCTCTGGCCCTGGCACCGGGCCAGTGGAGCACGAGGGCAGGGCTGTGGAGTCAGGTGGCTGGGTTCTTATCTAGGCTCCTCCACGTGCAGCTATGAGACCTGGGACAAGTGACTGTGTCACCTCTCTGTGCCTCAGTTTCCTCACTTGTAAAATGGGAACAGTCATCACACCTCTTACCTCATTACATTGCCTAATGATAAAAAGAAGACATGTTGTCAGATACTCAAGATGGAAGCAATAAATGTTGGCTATCATCATTATCATTACTCTTTATCTATCTATCTACTTATCTATCAATCTATCTATGATAAAAGGCCAAGATGCTACACCAGTCTGGTAAAAAGTCAGTCTGTTCAGAAATAAACAAAAAGAGAAAGCGAAATTCCAGTCCAATGACAGAAATGTAAATGTAAACATTCAATGTTGTGGTTGACAAAATAATAGTCCCCAAGATTTGTATGCCCTTTCCCTGGAACCTATGAATATGTACCTTACATGGTAAAGGGGACTTTGTAGACAAGTGTCAGTTAAGGGCCTGGAGATGGGCGGTTACCCTGGATTATCCAGGTCGGCCCAGCGCATTTACCAGGGTCCTTATAAGAGGAGGCGAGAAGGTTAAGTCGGTAGCAGAATGTATGAAGGAGGCTGGGGAGATATGAGAAAGGGACCACGAGCCTAGGAATGCTGGTGGTATCCAGGAGGTGAGAGAGGCTTTTCTGAAGCTTTCAGAAGGAACAAACCTGCTGACGCCTTGTCTTGAGCCCAATCAGACTGACTGTAGACTTCTGACCTCTACAACTTTAAGATAAAAAGTTTATCTTGCTTTGACCTTACACCTGAGAGACTGGCTATTATCCAGAAGTCTGGAAACAACAAATATTGGTAAGGATGTGGAGAAAAGGGAACACTTTTACACTGCTGGTGGGAGAGCAAATTGGTGCAGCCCCTATGAAAAACAATATGGAGATTCCTCAAAAAGTTGAAGGTGGAAATCCTATATGATCCCGCTATTCCACTTCTGGGTGTTTACCCAAAAGATACAAAAATACTAATCTGTAGAGATTTATGCACCCCTATGCTTACTGCAGCCCTACTCACAATAGCTAAGAACTGGAAACTACCTAAGTGCCCAATGTCAGATGAATGGATAAAAGAGATGTGGTCCATACACACAATGGAATACTACACAGCCCTCAGAAGAGATGAAATCCTGTCATTTGAATCAACATAGAACTAGAGGGGATAATGCTGAGTGAAATGAGTCAAAAGAAGAAAGACAGAGACCAGATGACCTCACGTCATAGAATGTGAATATAAAAAAACAAAGGAACAGATTAAACAAAACCAACCCTGGGGCACTTGTAATAGAACTGAGGTGTCCGGTAGGGAATGGGATGGCAGTTGGGGGCAAGCGGTGGCAGAGCCCACTGGACAATGGTGAAGAACATTGGTGGAGGGCAGGGTGTGTTGACATATATCTGAGGAATGGGAGAAACTGCACATCTGTGGAACCAGATATAGGAGTTTGTTTTCATGTGTAAAATCAAAGTTACTGCAATAAAGAAAAGTTATCTTGGGTGTGCCCTGGTGATGTAGTAGTTAGGTCCACTGCCTCCAGCTGAGTGCAGGCCACATACATCCCAAGGACCTGGGCTTGTGCCCCAGAGTTGGGTGGGCGTAGGGTAGAACAACCAAGATGAACAACTAAATAATAATTAAACATTTTCACGTTTCTTCTTCCTCTCTTTCCCTGCTTGTTTAACCATTGCCTTCATTCCTGCCTGCACCTTTCCTCTGGAAAAAAAAAATGTCATGCTGCACCCTTGTGGCCCAGGCAGCTCAGGTGTGACATGTAAATAAAGCCCAAAGACTCAGGTTCGGGATCCAGGGCCATCAGGAAAAAAAAAGAAGAAGAAAGAAAAGAAAAAGAACTCTGTGTTGCTTTAAGACACTAAACTCATGATAATTTTTACAATGGTAACAGCAACCTAATGACACGTTACCACATAGACCAAAAACACACAAGCGTTTCAGTTCACGACTATGATCCTGCCATTCGGGAGCTGTGTGTTCCCAGGCAAGTGACCAGCCTCTCTGCCCTCAGTTCTCTCCACCACAACAGCACTGCCACAGGATTAGAGAGAGGTTTAAATTGTTGCATTAACAGCAGCTGATTATATATGCCAGTCTCTGTTCCAAGAACCATGCACGAATAAATAATGAACTATGAATATTATCCATGATAATGACTTATAATTACATGAGTTATAAAAAATTATATGATTCATTATAATGAATTATCCCATGAGGCAGAGATTTCACACTACCATCACTGTCCTTGTAAGATAAGGAGACCGAGGCTCAGAGAGGTGAAGTAACTCACCAGAAGTCACACAGCTGGTAAGTGGTGGAGCCAGGATTCAAACCCAGGCAACTGGCTCCGGGCCCCACTCTTAGCCACATGCCCAGTCAGAGCAAGGCTGACTTGGATGATGCTGGATAGGATGAGGCAGAAGCATGAGATTCGGGGGACATGCTGTTTCACGAAATCGGCTGAACCTACCACTGTGCTCCTGCCTCTGGAGGGCAGTGAATGTGGACCTAGGCTCACCCTCCTGCACACAGGTCTTTGATTGTTTCTTGGTTTCTCTGCCCCTGTCTATGGGATGGAACAACCCACTCCTCCAGCTGTCCCGGGCACAGTGGGAGAGGAGGAGCCCTGGGCTAGCTCAGCTTTGCCTTTTTGTTCTGTTTCTTTCCCCAGGAAATGGGAGAAGTCTTGTTGGGGGGAAGGAAATGAAGTCTGCACAGTCCCTGACCTGAAACGCTGTGAGGGGCCCGATCCTGGGACATTCAGACCCTGTAGGCTTGGGATCAAGGAGGTCTTTGATGCCTTTGATTGATGTCCCCAAAACTGTTTTTGCTCAGGGGATTGCGAGGTCTAACTTTATAGAATTTATCTGACTAATTTGAACCAAGCAGATTTGAGTCTAAACAAATCAGTAAAGGTAACTTTGTGTGAAATCTGAAATCAGAGTCCTATTTACAATCATTCCTCTGGGAGAACGAGCCTCAGTTGATGCCAGTTGGAGTATGGGGACACCTTCTGGCATGTTCTTGCCTCCTGTGTAAGGAGCCAGCACAAAGCCACCCTGGCTCACGGGAAGTTCAGGAAGCAGCTCAGCAACTTCAAACCTTCCAAATCCTCAAGGAGCTAGGTTAAGCAGGGTCCCAGAGGAGGCTGGCTCCCTGCCTTACATAGGGAGGGAGAAGCAGGCTGCGGCCATGATGTACTGTGAGGGGTGTTTCACACAGCACAAGTGAGGTAGGCGGGTTGGGTGGAGGGGCCCAGAGTCTGGGGAAGGAGAGACTGGAATGGTGGCGGTGAACTTAATGGATTGTATACAGATGTGGATTTGCAACGATGCACACCTTAGACCTAGATCGTGTCATGGTGCAGTGTTCCTGCAATAAAACTCATTGCAAATACAAGTTACTGAAGCTCAAGTTTCAGCAGGATGTTGCCATGACCCCTTGGGCCTCCTTCCACTGCCTAGCAATCCCTGTGCTCAAACCAGGCTTGAGCAACCTGGCGGCTATGTTTGGCCTTCCCTGGGGCAGTGCAAAGGGCAGGGTGGTGGCCAGGGCACCCCCATGGGCAGGACAGGGAGGGGAGGCCTGAGTTACCTTTGGTGGTCTCGCTGTCCCGGATCATGAAGGAGCCCAGCACGTTGCCAGGGGCCAGGAGGTGGCGCTCTGCGTCCTTCCGGCTGATGCCCTTGAAGAACCACCTGGCAGAGAGGGGCGGGGCAGCGAGTGAACCCGAGGGGCAGTGGTCCCTAACCACTCCCAGGGGACAGCAAGACAGCCCGGCCTGGCTCCCTGCAGCACCAATTTTCCTCAAAGATTCTTTTGGGAAAAACAATTGTTTTACTGATATTAAAATGTTTGACCCGGGTGGGGGGGCGTGGGAGGTGGGGGTGGGGGGGGTGAAGCCAGTTTGCTGAGACGGAAACTAATGTGCCTTGGAGGACTTTCTTTAGGAAAACAAGACGTCATTACAAATACGAGGCGGCCACAGGTCATTCCCATGACACCCAATCTGAGGGGTAAGGTGATGGACAGACGGCCAGGTAGAAAGAGGGCGGCCTTATGAACGGTGGTCCCAAGTCGCACTCTGGCTGATTTTATAAGAACCCATGACCGTACTCTCAGGGTATTGAAGGCCCATCTGAGTGAGGGCAAACGCAGGCCCACACTCAGGCGAGTGAGGAGTCCTCCATGTGCAGTGATGGAAAAGCCCCACACCTGAGTCAGCAGCTTGGACCTCCATAAACCTGCTGTGTGACTGCGCAAACCACTTTCCCTTTCTGGGGCTGTGTCCTCTGCTATTATCTGGGGACACAGACAGTGAATATCCATCGAGTGCTTGTTATCCAACAGCCCAGTGGAATCGCTGCCCTAACTACCCTTATTTTTCAGATGAGGACGCTGAAGACAGATAGCAAGTAACTTGCCTGCATCACCCAGAGGGAGGTGGTGGCAGGAGTCAAACCAGGTGGTCCATCTAACCCTGGAGCCCGAGAGCTCCTTCCCCACGCTACCTGCCCACCTGCCCTCTTGGCTTTCATTGTGTAGAGTGATTCATCCATGATAAAACCCTCAAGGATGCTAAAGGGTCCCCAGAAGAACTCTCCCCAGCAATGCCACCCCTGGAAATTGCTCCACGGAGTCGCACCAGGAAGCGTGCGCGCACACACACAGTAGGTCACTGCGAATCGACTGTAGTGACCAGTGATGGGGCAGGGGGTGCCCTGATGACAGGCACTCCGCAGCTGTGAAAAGGAAGGGGGACGCTGAGGGGCTACAGGGAGGATCTGGACAAAGGGTGCAGGTGCATGGATCTGCCGCTGCGTGAAATAAAGGGAGATGCGTGTATTTTCTTACTCAGGTGCAAAGCATTTGGGACTGGCAAGAAACTGGGGAGAGCTGCTGAGGCTGGGAGGGGAGGGTGAGAGAAAGAGTTTTCTTTTTTTTCTAAGAAAGGAAGGAAGGGAGAGAAGGAAGGAAGGGAAGGAGGGAGGGAGGGAGGAAGGAAGGAAGGAAGGAAGGAAGGAAAGCAGGAAGGAAGGAAGGAAGGAAGGAAGGAAGGAAGGAAGGAAGGGAGGGAGGAAGGAAGGAAGGCAGGGAGGGAGGAAGGAAGGAAGGTAGGCAGGCAGGTAGGCAGGCAAGTAGGCAGGCAGGCAGGCAGGCAGGCAGGCAGGCAGGCAGGAAGGAAGGAAGGCTTTTATTTATTTAGCTGTCCATTGCAGTTTATTAACCTGGTCCTGAATCTGGGTCCTGGGGCTGTACATGGTCTGTTCACTAGCCTCAGCTGCCTGAGCCACAAAGGCAGGCCAGCTTTTTTCGCTCTTTATTCTAGTCCTTTGGCACCATCTGCACTTTGAAACACCTGAAAGTATTGCCTATTTCCAGAGGGGGAGGAAGCAAGATTCCATCCCACTCTGATTCCTGGGGTCCCTTCCAGAGGCACCCTGTTAGCTTCCTGATGCTGACACGGGACCCCAGAGTGCAGAGCAAGACTGAGACGTGTATTATGTCAGTTCTCAAGGTGGGCTTCTGGCTCAGCAGCCTGAGCCTGACCTGAGAACTTGCTAGAAATGCAAATTTGGAATCAGTCAGTCAGGAGCCGGTTAACCAGCCCTGCCCGCAATGCTGAAGCGTCTGGTTTGAGAACCACCTCATTAAGTTCCCTTTGTTTACCAGTGATAACGCACCAGACATTGTCTACACCCTGCCTTTTCCAGTCATAGCAGCCTGCCTCCTCCAAGGCTGCGCTGGGGTGCAGGGATTCTGAACATGTTCAAGGCCTGGAGTTGGGGAGCAGAGCTCAAATGCCCCAGGAGAAAGCGTAGGAGGAGAGAGAAGAAGCCAAGATCCCAGCCCCAACACGGCGGGCATGCGGCGCTCTGGACATAAGGGTCTGCAGGGCAGAGAGAGGGGCTTCCTCACGACCACAGAGGAACGATTTCACGGATAAGGAGGTTTCATGTGCACTAAGAAGGGGCTGACCACAGGATGGGAAAACCCCAAATATTCCCACTTTTGACAGGCAAGCATCCCAAACCCCAATGCCATCTAGCCAGAGGGAGGAGGCAGAGAAGAGGGCACTGCGGGGATTTTTACTCTCCAACGTTCTGATGTGTTGACTGGGAACTGGGTCTGTTGCCTACCGTGAGCCATCCCTTTTCTGGTCAGTCTCCCCACCACATTGTGAACCTCTCCAGGTCATCTGGTCACCAGGGACTAGGGCCAGGGTCCAGTGTGTCCTCAACAAGTTTCTGTGGGACACCTGGGTGGATAAATGAATGAATGAAGTGTAATATATGAAGTATGTTTTCAGAGCCAAGCTAGACACAAAGAAGAATCTGCAGCCAAAGATGGATTAGAGGGAGCCCCTGAGGGGACAGACAGGGTTTGTCTCTTTTGCTTTTGTAGCTCCCTACTGGCACTGGGCTTGGTGAGGAGCAGATACGTGTTTGTTGGATGAATCAGTGAGGTATGATTGGTCAGGTGTGGGCTGACTCACCTCTCAGAAGACCCTCCTTGGCACGACCGTAAAGTAACTACTTTACTCAACAAACATTTACTGAGCACCTACTGCAGGCCAGACTGGGCCACGAATGCAGCAACAGACAGACAAGGGCCCTGGGGGGTGGGAAGAGAAAGGAGAGAGAGGAGGGTGGGGAGGAAGGGAGAGAGAGAGAGAGAGAGAGAGAGAGAGAGAGAGAGAGAGAGAGAGAGAGACAGACAGACAGACAGACAGACACACATTCAGAGGGAAGGAGGGAGGCAGGAAGAGAGGGAGGGAGAGGGACCTACAACCAGCCGAGCAGAGATCCCTAGGAGAGTGTGCTAAGCAGGAGTGACAGTGAGTGCAAAGGTCCTGAGGCAGGAACAAGGCTAACTTTGTTCATGCTTACTTCTATTAGGCAGGAAAATGGAACACTTACTCCTCTGTCTCTAGAGAGTTAACGCGGGCGACATAGTTGCTTGGGATGTAGCCCTCTTTCCGGGTAGCCAGGGATCGAGCCTTCCACCACTCCCCAGACCTGAGGAACAAGGGGGAGTGAAGGGATCAGGGTGCAGAAGGACTCCCCGTGATTCTGTTGGTCTAGAATTCTTCCCAACCCCAGGAAGCAGGCAGGGTGAGGATCAGGGCCAGGGCTGTCCCAGCCCCAGCATGAGCCCCATGACTAGGGTAGAGATCTTTATAACAGAATCCACTGTCGATCACAGGTTCTGGAATCAAGCCTTGTCCCTACATTCACAGCCCTCTCCTCTCCCTGGCTTGAGGCTCGGCCTTACTAGTCTTACCCAAGACACAGCCGTGTACTCCTGGCAGAATCACAGTGGTGCAGCTAGGGTCTCCCTGAGGGCGTGGGCTCAGGAGGCTGGCCCGGCATAACCACTCCCATTCTTGGGCCCCAGCACCCACCGTGGAGAAGACGCTAGGAGACTGGAGAAGGCAGACTTGGAGATGAAGAATTTCTTAATGCAGAGGCACCTCAGCAGGGTCTGCCTCATAGGTAAACTCATTTCTTAATCACAAAAGCCCAAGGAAGTTTTCCTGGAAAAGCACTTTTACCTGCTCATCCCTGCCTGGATGTGCATCATAGGAGGTGCATGAGCCCCTTGTCGTGACTTGCATCCAGATTAACAACAAACCCTTCCTCTCCTATTATGATCTGGTTCCTATCAGTCATTTACACCCTAGCAAAAAATAGTCTTATCAGGTTCTTTGTCAAAGCATAGAAGAGGGTATGGCTGAGCACTGCAGGTAGGTGTGTCTTAGGAGGAGTGGGTTGGGGACTTACTTCTCCAGGACCATCATCTGATCCCCCTTCTGGAAACTGAGATCTTCATGGTGAATGGCCTCATAATCATACAGGGCAATCACGATGACGTCCTCGGAATTTGCTGGAAGAGAGACATAGATGGGTAACCTTTATCTGCTGCACCCACAGCCTACGGCAGTTCCATCTCCCACACCTGGCACCTAGCCCAAGCCCCGCTGACCTGTGCATCTGTCTCATGGTATAAATAAGTATTGTGCCATGCTGGAGGCTATTCTAGAGTTTAAAGCTAATGGTTCACATTACTAAAGAATGTTACATCAATGTCAATAGTCTATACAAAGCATTTTGGAGGCAATTTAGGGGATCTTCAAGGATGGTTTTGATTGCTTGGGATTTTTACCCTGAGGTCTGACTGGAAATCTAACCTAATCCTTATATGACGCAAGATTCCACCTCATGCATCTGTCAGATACTTACCCTGTGAGGACCCTGGTGGGCTGCTGTTGCTACTATTAGGCCCCTGTGGGGAAGAAAGGGGAGACGGGGATGAAGCTGACAGTGCGAGGAGCCACAGAACATCTGTATTGAAAAGGATATCCAGAAGCATCTCAGTCCAGCCCTGCGTGTCTGGGGCAGGTCCAGAAGGGCTGGGATGTGCCTGAGGTCATACAGAGGGACAGCCAGCTCAAGGATCCAGGTCTCTTGATTTGTAGGCTGTGCTCTTAGCCTTGGGTTTACCAGGAGACATTGGTTTGTCTCTTTTTTAATACATTTGGTCCAGATCAAGGATTTCCAACCATGTTTGAAGAAACCCTAGGTACTAAATATTCATAAAGAAGAGACCTACAGGGAGGGGAGGAGCCTGTTTTGTGTTTCTCTAACTAATTTAGCCTTGGGACCCTTTCTCTGAGAAATACTAACTTACTGCTTGACTAGTGCCTTGCAGGTGGCGGAGCGCTGAATGGTGGATAATGGTATCCCTTAATCTGAGGCTTAAGATTTCAACCAAAGGGGTGAGAGAACTCTGCTTTTTGCTGGTGACAAGCTAGAGGACCCGGGAGGAAGCTGAGAACCTGGGGCCTGAGCCATGCCAAGGGTCCCCAGGCCACAAAGGAGACCTGGGAATGACTGAGGGGGGTTCAGAATGTCATCATGTGAGTAGCTCAGCGAATCTCAGGCTGTTTTCATAGAGGTCAAGTGCCCAAGGGAGGGAGGTGACTATTCCACTCTTGTCCCATTTCCAGGATCAGTCCTGTTCTAGGCATCATATCTGAGAAAAGCAAGCATGATGGGGAGCTGTCAGGAATCCATGTCCTGAGAAAGGTGAGCTGGAAGGCATGGATGGGGTGGGAGCTACGGACGGTCATGGGGATAAAGGGAGTGGATGTGTTGAGGTGGACTTAGGGTAGGTTTGGGGTAAAGGAGTAAGGGTTATGGGCTTATGGTGTGTCCTCTGTCTGAGGAAGAACCTTCTATGGAGCCTCTCAAGGAGGAGCACACCCCTGCTTCTGTAGTGACAAGCAGAGGCTGTTCATCCCTAGACAACCCCAGAAAAGCTGTGGACTAGGGACCCCAGAGGAGAAAGAACCCTGGTCTTGGGACTGGAAAAGCGTGATTCTGCTATTTCCCAGCTGTGTGACCTCCGGGGGCCATAAAACCTCTGGGTCTTAGTCACTGGGCAATAAAGTGCTATAATTCCTCCTCACAGCTTTGAGTGAAGATGAACTCTGCAGAAACACCTTCCTCTAGTGTCTAGAACACAGTGAGTGTTCACAGAGCGGCAGTGATTACGACAGCTGTCACCGCTGCTGGTGGCATCACTGCCTCCGCTGCACCTGCTCCTGACACTCACCATCACAACCACCACGACCAGTGGGGCCGCCCCTAAGGCAGCTGCTGCTCCCCGCGCCACCACCCTCTGTCACTCTTGCTCCCACTCCTGGTGCTTGGGAACCGGCACAGGCCGAGTTCGAATCCTGGCTCTCCTCTTTACTAGCCATGGAGCCTTTGACAAGTCATCGCACTGCTCTGTGCCTCGCCTGTAAGTGGGTGCCGTGGACATGCAGGCCCACAACAGGACTGCTGCGAGGATTTACAGTGTCAAGTCCCACAAAGCACTCGACAGCGTGTTTGGTTTATCGTAACTTCTCTGTAAGCACAGACAGAGAAGCACCTCTGCATACCACTAGCTGTCACGATGGCTCGCCCCGTCATACTCCCTCTAGCACTGTTGTTACCACGATTATGACTGTAGTTAGCGCTCCAGGACGACCAGCGCTGGCGTCACTCAACTGCTGTCTGGACTAGTCTGGTCTCAGCAGTTTATGCCACTGCCTGGACTCCAGGCTGCGACACTTGTTCCAGCCTGGTGGCTGGAGGCCAGGCTGAAGGGCCTAGGTTGGGTGACTGGACAGGGAGTGTGTTCGCAGCCCTGGGTGCTGCTGCTGTGTGTCCTGGAGAGTTAGGGTGCTGTCGGGCACCCCCTGTCACCAAACATAGTCTGCTTGCCCCTGGGAAAACCAAAGGCTGTTAGGGCATCTGGGGGCAGCCCCCCAACCCCTCGTGGGCTCCCCTTCATCTTGCACTTACCCGCTTGCCCGAGAACGTAGGATCCGGCACGTACAATGGGTTGTGTGGGCCGGCCCTGGGCTCAGCTTTCGAGACCTTGCCACCGTGGCCATCCCGGAGGAGCCTAGACTTCAGGCAGCCCATCCTGTGGCAGAGATAAGGGAGGTAAGGCCGGTGCCCCAGCCCCATGCAGGAGAGTCTCTGATGTGGGCTCCAGGCGCTGCTCCCAGGCGCCTCCCACTGGCCTTCCTATCTGACCCCCCACTGCCAGCCCTGCTCACCCACCCCATGTCCCTCTGCCACCACTGCACAGAGCTGACAGCTCGTCACAGTCGTACTACCCAGGACCCCTGTGACCGGGAGTTCGTTGAGAGACGAAACGAGGATAGTGGAAATTCAGCAGGCAGGGCAGCAGAGCGGGTGGCGGGTGCTGCTGGGTCAGAGAGCCCAAGCCGCTGCTCGTCCCGGCCCCGTTATTCACCCCCTGCACCCCATCCCTATATACAATAGTGATAAAACCTACCCAGAGGGGGTTGGAAAGATGAGAAAATACGTGGACTGGGAAATGTGCCATGTTAGAGTCGGCACCACAGTAAAGTGATGCCATTATTTATAATCAATTGCCATTTTATAGTAAATGACAAAGACAAGGTCACATATGTGGCTCAAACAATCTAGTTAAATGATAGTCAAGGCACCGGATTCCTTATATTAATTTATCTGCCTTAATAGCTTCCTCTCCGTGTGCACGCGTGCACACACACACCACACGCACGCACACACATACCCCGTCCACACACAACACACAACCCCCCTTGCACGCACACACACCCCTAAACACAGACACACACCCCACCACCACCACTCCCAGCTCCCAATCTCTCTCTTTCTTGCTGCCTTTTCTTCTTTCGGGGATTTGTTTGGTCATTCATTCATTCACTTACTCAGCAAACATTTACTGAGTACTATTTTCAACCATGAATGAGACAAGCAAGTTCATGCCCTGATGGAGCTCACACTGAAGATGGATGGGAGACACAGACAACAAACAGGCAAACAACAAGACAAATGTGATGAAAAACGTGAGGACAATGAAAGAGGATATGACAAGGAACAAATGGTCTTGGCCTGTGGACAGGGCAATTGGGAAGGTCTCTCTGAGGAGGTGGGGCTGAGGCCTGAGTGACACAAAGGAGCCTGTCATGCAACACCCTGAGACAGTGTCCCAGGCAGAGAGAACAGCAAGTGCAAAGGTCCTGAGGCTGAAATGTGCTCGGGGAGCAGGAGGCCCTGAGAGTAGAACAGTGTGGCTGGAGATAACAAGCAAGGAGGGGCTGATACACAATGAGGCTGACATGTAAAGGCAGTGAAGAACTAGGACTGAGCCTAAGGACAGTGGGAAACCATGGACAGTTTTAGGTGGAAGAACGATGGATTTCAACAGGTACTTTAACTGATCGCAGTCGGACTGCAGGGAGCAGGGTAGGGAACCCCAGCTACCAGGGCCAGTGTGAGCTCATGGTGGCATGGCCTGGAGGTGGCTATCAAGGAGGTGAGAAATGAGCACATTCAAGGGACATTTTAGAGGTGACATTGCTGATGGGTTCATTAAACATAAAGACACCTAAAGAAAATATGTTTACCTGATCTGAGCCAAAACTTAGTTGTAAAAGTGGCAGAAATGTTTCGTATTTTTCTCAAAATGTATACATATATTTACTAAGAAGACTGGTTATCCCTAGCTACATAGGAAGTGATTCTTTTCCTCATCTTTGCACAACTGAAGTTTTCAAGTAAAGCGGTTAGAATTCAATCATACTTACTTTGTTAAAATGAATACATGTTTATGGTTTAAGAAAAAACCCAAATTCCTAGGCTTAAGGAGTTATTTTTGACAGATTGTTTTTATTTATAAGGAAGCTTTTGTCTGTCAGGGTAGGGACTGGGGCCACCTGAGGACTTCAGCGATTTCTGCCTCATTTGTCTTTTGTGACTAAAGCAAGGCACTGATTCAGACTCCTCGAGAGCTAGCTCACTTGTGTGAAGTACCATCACAATCAGTCGCTGCTTTAGACTGCACTCAGATGCATTTAAAACTGAAGCCAACCCCTCTCTGCAACTGGAGATAAATACACATTTCAGTTCTGGGAATAAAACAGCAGCATGTTGCGTGACCTGCGTGGCAAACAACTGACGACGTTTCATAGATTTTGGTCAACACCATATGGTTCTGGGAAGGGAACTGCTGTGTGATATAGGGCAGCTCTCGCCCCTCTCTAAGAACGGCTAAGTCTCATTTTCATGACTGATTTACACATTCAAGATGCGTGCAGGGTCCTCAGAGAAGCTCCGAAGGCCTTGTGTGATCACATTCACAATCCAAGTCTACTTCTCAGGGAGCCCTGAGCGGGTGGAGAAGCAGGAAGATGACCATCTGCCTCAGCAATGTGAACCAGAGCCATTCCTGCTCACTAGCCTTGCCCTGGGGCAGAAAGTACATTTGCAATTCCTTTTCCCCCAAGTTTAGAGATCCAGTGACACTCTGGACGTTAACTTAAAAAAAAAAAAAAAAAAGTCATTTCCCATTAGTTCAATTTCTCACAACAAAGTGTGATTTAAAAAATGACACATACCATCAGGAGTCAGATTTACAAAAAATGTGATTGTTTCCTAAACCAAGAAACCCAGTCCATTTCCTGGAGTCAAGTGGGCCTCAGCAATGCTCATTTTTATGGCCATTGGAAATATAACATGAGCCACAAATAAAATGAACGTATTCTACAGTCATATTTTCAAAGTGAAAATGAAGTGAGTTAATTTTAAGATTATTTTTCCCAATGTGTCAAAATGATCATGAATATGCACTCAGCATAAACATTGCCAATGAGACACTTTACATTCTTTTTTTTCTCTTACTAAGTTTTCAGATCCTAGAGGGTGTTTTGCAGCTACAACACAGCTCGTGAAAACTTGCCAGGTTACGAGGGCTCCATAGCTGGTCTGTGGCTCAAAGCTACTGCATCCGACAGTGTAGATATAGAATGTTTGCACGATTACTGCCCAGCACAGACTGGCCTTGCTCTTGTCTGTGTTTTCAGCTCTCAGCTCATTGTCTGCCTGGCACACAGTGGGAGCAGACTGCATGGTTAGTGAATAAATGCATGACTAGCACTCATGCTCTACTGCAGTCCAGCTTAGCAGTAGAGTTAGGATGTGCTCCTGCTTTGGGGACAGAGCTGAGAAGAGAAAACTGGACACACAGAATTGCATCTCAAAGCTCTGTACAAAGAAGCTGCCAGGGACTGGCAAAGACAATTAGAGCCCCACAAAGATAGCTGACACTAATTGAGTGAAAACAGGGAAACTGCAAAACATATATAGTGTCGAATAATTTTTGTACTATGGTTCTGCCACTAACATATATGTTAGTATGTCCATTGAAAAAGCAACCTATTTATAATTACTGAGCAGCAGGATAATGTTGGATTTTGAGGAACAGGAGGATTTGAATCAAGATTTTAGGAAAGTCAAGAATATTCCGAAGAAGCATTGATTTCCAGAAGGATTTGTGGGAGCTTATAATATAAACCACAAGCAGAGCTCTTCAAGACTCAAAAAGGGTTAGCAATACCATTTATAAAAGAAAGAGAAATGAACCAGAAGCCTAGGGGGCAACTATTACTGCTATTGAGTATTAGATTTATCACTGAGCTCCCTGGTAGCCAAGGCAAAAATGAGAACTTGGAAAAATCAAGAAAAAGGGCAATCTCTTCCTGTAAAGGTTGTCGATATAGACGTATCTGCAGAAAACTGAGGCTGTTTGGAGCGACCCGGACTTCATGAAAGGAGGGGCTGCCTTAGCACAAAACCATCACAGAGGACAGCAGAGCTGAGTAATGGAGACAAAGTGATTCTGAAAACAGGTTTGAGCACCTGGACCCAGGTGTGCCTGCAACTTTTCAAGCCCAGAATTTGTCCAATTCATAAGTACATACATTCTTGATTTTGCCTAAGTTAGTCTGAGTTGAATTTCTGTTGCACACACCCAAATACAGTCACGTGTCACTTAACAACGGGGGTGTGTTCTGGGAAATGCACTGCTAGGTGATTTCATCATTATGCGAAAGTGCATTACACAAACCAGGATGGCAGAGCCGACCGCACCTGGGCTGCATGGTTTAGCCTACTGGGGCCACCGTGAGATATGTGTTCTGTCGTTGATCAAAATGTCTCTAACGCCTGCATATGCCTGGGCCATACTCTGGAGTGAATGTACCAGAGTTTCTGGGACGAGAGCCTGGAATCTGCCTGGCTAACAATGCTTTCAGGAGACTTTTATGGCACTGAAGTTTGAGACCCACCCATGTTGTAGAATGTGGGCCGAACTTGGGGACAGAACACCAGGTTCTGACACAGACTGCTCATGTGAACCTGGATGAGTCACAGTCTCTATTTGTGTCTTATTTTCTTCCCCAGAAAATAAGAAGCACCTGCTTCTCAGGCTTGGGCTGAGGTCTTGTGTGATAGGGATCTGAAAGACTTTTTAAAAACTCTGCAGGCACATGTTTGTTT
Organism: Solenodon paradoxus; assembly: GCA_004363575.1. Taxonomy (NCBI): domain Eukaryota; kingdom Metazoa; phylum Chordata; class Mammalia; order Eulipotyphla; family Solenodontidae; genus Solenodon; species Solenodon paradoxus. Next base: position 47,340 of record RJWH01006344.1, read on the forward strand.
AGTGTGGCTCAAATCCAGGCTCTGAGAGCAGAAGTGGGCTGCTTGGCCTGCAGTTAGTTTACAACCTCTGATCCCTGGCAAAGACACTTCCTCAGGTCACTGCTCAACTTCTGGAACCTGAAACCTGTGCTGACCCGCTCAGCTTCTGCAGGCCCTGCATGAGAGGGAAATGAGAACGGCCAGCTTGCTGCCCGGGTTGCTTCTCACGGTCACCACACTGGCTGCTGAGAGACTCCTCCTGTACTGTCAGACTTGGACCAGAGGGGCGAAGCCCGGGCCCTGCTGAGCATCCCAGGGTGGGAATGGATGCTTTTCTGGGGGCTTCTGGACTCAAGCAGAGGCTTGCGAGGGCTGGGGATGCGTTGGGGTGAGGAGCCCACATCTGCAAGAAACTCACTGTGTGACCCCAGGCAATTTCTCTCCAAATACAAAGTGAGATATTAGATCATAAGTTCTGTATAGGGAAGAGCTGTGTTTCTTACTCTCCCTTCTTCTGACAACGGCTCTCCTAATTTTCTTTGGGAACCACCCCATCCCCATTCTCAATTCATGGATCAGGGTAAACTTGATTCAAACCCTGGCTGTAGGGGGTGGGTCTGTGACTAAGCCTGCCAATCTGAGTTGCAGTAGCAGAATCAGAGACGGACATGTGATGCAATCCTGACTAGTGAGAATCATCCATGGGCCTTTGGTGGGAAAAGAGGCTTGCAGCTGCAAAGAAGAACCAAGAAACAGAGAAACAGATTCCCAAGCCTTTGGATCTAGCCCTGCCTGAAGGGATGTGTTCCTGGATTTTCTAATAATCTCCTTCTGATTGGGCCAATAGGAGTTGGAGTTCTGCCCCCTTAAACCTCCAAGAGTCCTTCCAAGTGCAGATGAAATTCTTACAAGAGATTATAATTCATATTTAAGGGTAAATGGATTATAGCAAAGACTCCTTTGACAGCAGGTTTTGACAGCAGAGAAGTAAAGAGGGTACTAGACCTATGAAAGTAGGTGAGGATGGTGGGCTACAGACCCAAGGAAGCGACGACATTAAGGCCATGCCTAAAAAGTACCAGGCATCTATTAGGCCCTCCATATCCATTTGTGGACTAGATATACTATATTCAACCCTTTACAGGTCTTACCCTACTTGATTAAAGTCAGTAGGATCAGAATTATGAACTCATTTTTCAGATTGGGGAAAAGAGGCTCATGGTAGGGAGGGGTCTCTAGGTGTTCAGATGTAGATAGAACTAGAAGCCAGATGGGGTCAGCCCTAAGGGTTGCAGAGGAGGAAAGGGAAGGGAGGATGAGGAACCCAAACAGGAAGCTCAGGAAGGCAGACCGCTGGGGCCCAGGGCTCAAGATCATCCAGTTAGAGGAAGTTTCCCTTTTTGAGACAGCTCAGCCACGGGGGTGGGGCAGAACGCCTCCCCCTACCAAGGGCCAATTCCCTGAAGAGTTTCCAGGGGTACATAGCCCTGCTGCTTCCACTCCTTGGGTTCCTTGTCTTCTGAAAGAAACCCCCAAGTGACTGTTGTCCCTAATGGACTTTGGGGGTCACCCCTGACTCTTCATCTTTCCCACTTCCTGAGCCACAGCTTCTTTCTGATAAAATAATTCAAAACTCTGCAAACAGAAAGAGGTTTGAGAAACCTGTGCTAGACAGGGAGGAGCGACAGACCCCGAGAGGGAGAGCGGGGTACCTGGTTTACACAGGAGCAAGTGGCAGAACAACACTCGAAAGAACTTGGGATTCGCTCCCAGATGCATTTGTTCTCACTGCTTGTTCCAAACATGCAGGCAATTCTTAGCACAATGTTATGTTATCTCTGGGTCATCTGGTCAACTCCAAAATTGCAGGGCAGTTGTGAAGCTCCTTGGAATAATGTTTTCTTTTAGAGAGCCAGGGAGCAGGGGAATTGGGAAAATATGGGATGGAGCTTGAAGACAGAAAGACATGGGTTTGACTCTCCATTCTGTCTCTTAGAGATAAATAAGACTTTTAAAATATAAATAGGTTATGGTGCATCCTGGTGGAGTATCAATGAGGTCCACTGCCTCTGGTCCAGGGCATAGGCCACATATATCCCAAGGACCTGGGTTCATGTCCCAGGGCCAGGTGACAGCTGAGATGAACAGCTAAGTAGACATAAATAAAATGCTTCTTCCTCTTCTCTCTTCCTGCCTGCCTCTGCTCACCTTCATTCCTGCCTGAACCTTTCCTTTAAAAAAAAAAGTAAATAAATCAGGTCATGTTCTTCTGCTTGGAACTTCCTGGGGCTCCCATCCCACTTGGAATAAAAACCTAAATCCCTGTATGGCTGGCAAGGCCTCCACAATGTGGGCTTCCTTCAGTAACACAGAACTGTCTCCCACCAGGCCTCCCTTGATTTTTCCCATTCTGGCCACTTTAGCCTCTTCTGTTTCTCAACTCACCAATCCTAACTTGCATCTCAGGGCTACTGCATTACTTTCTAGAATACTCTGCACTCAGAAAACCTCTTCATCCAAGTCTCTGCAGATCTTACTTTCTCAGGGGGTCCTTCCTCACCACCTCAGCTAAAATGGGAAATCCCGCCCTCACTTCCTATCATTTTTCTAGCCCCTTCCCAGCTGAACTTGCCGTGGCTTTAGCCACCACCTCACGTGGCAGTTATGACAATGGGTCTCTTGGATCTCTAATTGCAGAGAGTGGAGTTGGCCAATGGCTCCTGCTGTTGTGCTTTGAAATCCATCACTGTTGCCCAGGCTGCCCCCACTGACTGCGTGTGACAGAAAAACAGAGGCAAGCACGTGCTTGGGATCTCTGCGAGGAGACACTGGTTGAGGGCTCCTGACAGCCTGGTCACATTTTCCTTAGAATTGCACTGCATTCTAGGACACTGCCACCCCCGCTTCCTTCTTCCTCCCTTCCCTCCTTCCCTGTCTTCATCTGGATTCAAACATGCCTCACCATCTGAAGCGCTCCAGGCCGCTCCTCGTTTTTCCCACAGGCATTCTCTCTAATTCATTTCTCACACATTTAATCTCTTCGAGAGTCTGCTTCTCAAAGGATCTGAACTAACACAACGAATAATCTGTTGATTTGTTTGTCATCTGTGTCTCCTCTCGAATGTAAGATCTATGCGAACATCTCGCTCTGTACGTGGCTGTTCCCCACTGTGGAAGCAAGGACATAGTAGGTGCTCAGTAAATACTTGTTGAATGATTGATGAAGTTCCATTTAGATTCCTGGATGCCCCAGGTTTCCCCATCTAAGCCACTGTCACGCCTGCATGTTTCAATGGAGAAGGGCTGTCTGCATCTGTTCCTCTCTGCTTGGAGGGGCAAGAAGTCTTTTCTGGGCTGGTGCTGAGTGGAGTTTGCCCCCTCAGACCGGACAAAGTGGCCAGTTTGCTCCCAGGGCAATTTTCCACACTAACCTCCATGATGCTCCTTCCAATTGTCCGCCACCAATGACAACCTCAAAGCCACAGTCAGGCACGTGCTTATCCTTTTACAGTCACTGTTGTAGTTGACAGAACCTGAGTCCTTTCTGACTTGGAGGGCATGCGTTCTATTTTAAAAGTCCCCTTTCATCCCTTAGTTAAATATGAGTGCATAGTGCTTGTTAAAAATGAAAGTATGGGCATGTCCTGGAGGATTAGTAATTAGGTCTGCTGCCTCAGCAGAGCGCAGTCCTGTCTGGGAGGGGTGGGGGTACAACCTAGATGTGCAACTAAAATGAAATAAAGTGCTCCTTTCTCTTCCTGTCTACTTGTCTATCTGCCTTCATTCCTGCCTTGACAACAACAATGACAGTCCCCACAGTCACCCCTGCAGAAGGCCTCTGCCTCTGCATTCACACGCACATGCATTAGAGCAGATGCTCTAGCTGCCCATCCCCACCACTCCACCTGTCACCATTTCAGAACATTCTCGGTGCACCTATCTCTGTGGTCTCCTGTGGCCACAATTGCCTGCTCTGCTCATCAGCTTGGCAAGTGGACGTGCCAGTGAAATGCCATCTCCCCATGGCTGTCCTCCTGAGTGACAGGAGCAGGAAACAAGCCTCCTGGTTCCTGCACCTTTGAGTGATCTCACGGGCTCCCCGTGGAACTGAGCCTCAGGTGACTCCAGGGGTGATGACTTGTCAGCACAACTCTATGGTCTGCCTTCTCTTCTCCCTCTACGTCCTCTTTCACCTACCAGAGTTTTCTGGGACCTGCTCCCAAATAAATTACAGTCAAACATTGTTTAATGACAGGGATTCATTCTGAGAAATATATCACTGGGTGATTTTGTCATTGTGTGAACATGGTAAGAGTGTCATAAACAAATCTAGATGGTAGAGCCTACGACGCACTTGGCTAGTGGAATAGCCTATCGGGACCATCGTCATTGAAACATCAAGCGATGCATGCCTGTCAATAGTAAAAGCATGTGACATCTTTTTAGGGTCTGCTTCTGAGGAAACTCAAACTAAGATGTATGCTCACAGCAACTATGATGGAGTATTGTTTTGCATGTGTTAACATCAAACGAATGGTGCTACATAGCTTGTGAGGTAAAGTTCCACTTGTCCCCATTTCTTCAGGCGAGGAAACAGACTCTGAAGAAAAGAGCCCAGTGCGTCACAGCCCACACGAGGCCACGTCAGCACTCTGACTCCAGTCTTCTAAGTCCTCTTGTTCATTCTCTGATGAATACGGGGCCGGGGGGCGGGGGGGGGTCTCTGCAGCTATGTCTTCTGAGCCAAAGGATTTCAGGGTGATGGTGGGAGCTCAGCGGGTGTTTCAGGGCAGAATGGGGTGTGCAGGCTCAGGGCCATCCAGAAGCACAGCCACACACAGAGGATGTGGCGTGTATGGCTACAGACATTGGCCAAGAACATTTTACATCTGAGCAAGGGTTTCTCCTACTTCATGACCCATGCCCCTGAAAGTACACTGTCACTCCCAGTCCTCAGGTGAAGGATGCTGGAGAAATGGGTGGGGATCAGAATACGGTGTGGGTTGCTGAGAAAGACGGAGGCTAAGAGAAATTGTGCCATTAACTTGCTGGCAGCTTTCGGAAAGCTACACACCCTTCGTGAGTCTTTGTCGTGACTGGAGGCCTGGGCTGGGAAACTCAAATGGCTCGCGGGGCACACAGAGTCACCCACATGAGGAAATGGTCCAATGGACAGCTCAGGGAGAGTCGACGGGCAGCCCCGTCCAGCCTCATTGATGTGGCCATGAGTGAATCTCAGAGGAGAGTGGCCCTCAGAAGTTCTGGTCCCAGGGCTGCCAATTCTCCATTTCTCCAGAGAAGATGGGAATCTAGATTTCTGTGAGCTCTTTGAATTTAAATGTTAGCAGCCAGTTATAAAGAATCATGGCATAGGTCTGAATGACATACACCCATAGGCTGAAATATCTCAAGCAAGAAGGGGCAGATTGTTTAACATTTGTACTTTTAATATTTTCAAGGCCCTACTATGTGCTGGATGTCAGGTATTAGAGATACAGTTGTTTTACAAGATGTGCCTGTGGCCTCCAGGGACTGACTTTCTAGAAGAGACGCCCTGGTTGGTGCAGACACCCTTCTCAGGCCCCCACACACTAGGAAGGCAATGATGATGATGATGATGATGATGATGATGATGATGATGATGATGATTTTTTAAAAAGGGAAAATGGCAAGTGTTGGCAAAGATGTAAAGAAATCTGACCCCTCATACATTGCTGACAGGAATATAAAATGGTGAAAAACAATTTGATTGTTCCTCAAAAAGCTAAACATTGAGTTATCTTCTGACCCTCTCCTGTGTATATGACCCAGGGAATGGAAAACAGGTGCTTAAGCAAATACAAGTACATGCATGCTCATAGCACCACTATTGACAACAGTCAAAAGGTGGTAACACATATATTTTCTATCTACAGATAAACGGACCAACAAACTGTGTTGCCTGTGGGCACAGTGATGAAGCATGGTTCCAGTCTACAGTGGAGATGACCCTTAAGAACATCCTTTCAAATGAATGAAGTCAAAGACAAAAGGTCACATATTATGCAATTCCACTTACGTGAAATATCCAGAATAAATGAATCCATAGATACAAAAAGCAGACTGGGGTTACCAAGGGCTGGGGAAGGGGAGAATGGAAACAACTGCTTAAAAATGGGTGTAGTGTTCCCTTTCAGGGTGAAGAAAATGTTTTGGAATTATATAATGGTGGGGATTCCATCCCAAGGTGGAAGAACTAAACGCCATTGAACGTTCACTCTAAAATGTTTCTGTGAATCTCACCTCAAAAATAGTTTTTAATTGCAAATGACATAACAATAGTGCTTTGCTAGAATGCTTAAACAAATTATGGGGCACCCAAACAGTGGAATAGCATGTGATCATTAAAAATCCGAGGCCATTTCAATGACATGGAAAAAAATGTTCGTCACGTTAAGGGAATACGCGGGATAAGCAGATTTTTACTAATTACTTTTTTTTAAGTGCACAGAAAAAACTATCATATGAAATATACTAAAATATTTGCTATGTACATGAAAAGGAATGTCCATGCTTCTGTAGCTTGAACACATAGTGTGTCAGGCATAGTGTGCCAGGCAGGTAAAGGTCGCCCTCGACAGCTGAGAATACAAGGTCTGGGACAGTCTAGAGGGAGCTGGGAGGTCACCACCACCAGATTCTGCTCTCTTCTCTACCCCAGGTGCCTTGAGTGAGCCTACCGGCCTCAGTCCTCTCGCATAGGCAGAGGACACAGGTGTCCCCTCTGAGAGTCATCTAACCTATGGCGTTATCCCTAAGAAACGTCCACACTTGTGCCTGAGGCCACACACCCAACACAGCCCGCAGTTTTGTTGTTTGTGGTGAAAATGTGAAACAGCCTGAAGGCTTGCAATAGGGGAATGAGAGGTGGTCACCTGCTGTGACACTCAGGAGTGAACCAGACCTCCCTCTCTCATCCTGTCTAGACCCTGACCACTTAAATTATAAGAAGGGAGGGACACGCCCTGGTGGGGTAGCGGTTGGGCCCAGTCCACAGACATCCCAAGGTTCTGAGTTCACATCCTGGGACCGGCAGGAACAACCAAGATGAACAACTAAATAAAAATAGTTTCTTCCTGCCTGCCTCTGCTTGCCTTCAGTCCTGCCTGAAACTTCCCTTTTAAAAGATAAAATAAAATGATAAGAAGGTAGGAAAAAGGAAATTGCAGAAGAATCCCATTGACAGCATTTTTGTGTAAATGTAAAGCCCAACAATTATCTGGGTTGTTTATGCATGCATATATATGTCAGCACTGCATAAAGGCACAGATTGGAAAGGCTGTGAATCATGACAGAGGTTACCTCTGGGGAGGGAAAGAAACAGGACTGGAGGATACAAGGTGGGGGAGGGCTTCAATTTTATCGCTTATTCTTAGTAATTTTATTATTTCTTGATCTGAAACAAACAGGACAAAATGCCAATATCTGTCCACTCTGAGTGGTGGGTCCCAGGGAAAATTAGTACATTATTCTCTTTACTTTTCAGCATTTTAACCCTTCCCCCCAAAAAAGGACAGTGAAGAGAAGGTGGAGTAAAGGAACATGCTGCACCTATTGAGGCCTTCCTCGGTGCTAGCCAAAGGTTATACCAGGGGTTCTCAAAGTGGGTCCCTGCCCCAGCAGCAGCACCTGGCAATGCAAATTCTTGGGGGTCCTGTGCCAGCCCTACAGAATCAGAAACTCTGGGGCTAGGGCCCAGGAAAATGAGCTTCAACAAAACTTCAGGGGACTCTGGTGCACTGCTGAAGTTTGAGAACCACTGGACAAGATGGTAAGGCTATGACAACCGTTACCATGGACTAAGCAGGGAGGCTGCTCTCAGAGCTTTCCTTCAGTAACTCGGTGAAACTTCCAAACAACCCTGAGAGGGAGCTTTGATCACTATTCTCCTACAGTTGTGGAAACCCAGGCACAGAAAGGCCAAATCCCTTGGCCCAGGTCCAGCAGGCATGTTGCTCCCAGAAGCCCTCTTCCTTAATCGCTACACAACCGCCTTTGGCTGCATCAGCTCTCGCATACTCTACTTCACTGCAGCCTGGAAGAGTTAACAGCTCCCTTTGACAGTGGAGTTCAGAGAGGAGTGAATCGACCAAGGTCTCACAAAGAAAGCTATGGGCCAGACATGCTACGTTCTGTCCAGGAGGCTTTGGGGTTTGTTGGGCCTCAAGTTGCTTGGGATCCTGGCCAGAGGGGCAGAGGAGTGAGCGCAGCGACGGACCCAGCTGCAGCCCTGCCTGGGTGTGGCTGGCACTGTCACGCCTCCGGCCAGCTGTCCCCTTCCTCCTCCCCCCCACCCCGGGAACCGTAAAGACCTTCCCCTCTGGTGCGTAAAGCCCCATCTCTTCCTTCTCGTTTTTCTTTCGTTTGTTTTGTTTTCCTTGTGCACAGAGAGAACCTAGATGACCCAGAGAAATAACCGCTAGATCATATAAAGTCACCCCGTAGCCAGCGCTTCCCCTCTCCGCGGACTTTCCCAGGCTCGCAACTGGGCATGAGCGGCTCACCCAGGCACCCTTCCCTCCCGCCGGCGCCTCATTCTACCGCTCCCGCCGCTCCCTCGACGGCCCCTTCCTACTCCCTGACGCCGTTCGGCCCGGCCGCACAGCCCTGCCCGCCAGCCGGGCTCTCTCCGCAGCGGAGGATCCTGGAACCTGGTGGCCCGGGGTCCCCCGCCCGCGCACTCACCTGGGCGCCCGCTCGTCGTCCGGCGGGCTGCCAGGATCCTCGCAGCTCGGGCGCCCCCCCAGCTCTGCAGTTCTGGGGCTCCTGGGGCGCCCGGGAAGGAGGAAGATGAACTAACTTTGGAGAAGAGGCTGGGGCGCGCTCCCAGGGGCTTCGGTCCGCGGATCTTCTCGGGCGGCTCTCCCACTGAACCGTCCCCGCCAGTCCACGCCTCTAGCCCTGCGCTGCGAGCCGAAGTTGGAACCTAGAAGTGCGAGGCAGCCGCAGGCCTTCTGAGCGCCCCGGGGGATGCGAGCCCCGCCCCGCAAGTATCATAACCCCGCCCCCGAGGAGTCTAACGCCAATAGGGACCCTAAAATCTTCGTCCCCACCTCCCCGAATCCTAACCCCGCCACCTAAGGATTCCCGCCCCCATGAGCCACTGGAAGCTTCTAACTCTGCCCGGAAAGATCCTAACCCTGTCCCCAAATACTTTTAACGCACCCCCAAAGATTTCAATCCTTACCCCAAATATCCTAAATACCGTCTAACACCCTAGCCAGGTCCTAAAAAGTTTCTAAACCCCATCCCCAGGGATTCTCCCAAGAACGCCCACACTCCACCTCAGTCTCCCAAAATTCTAGCTCTGCCCCAAAGGGATTCTAATCCTGCACCCGCAAAGGACGCTGATATTGTGAACGCACGGACCCTCTACTTCAAAGGAATTTAACTCAGTCCTCAAAACTTATTAAACTAACCCCAAATATCCTAATTCCTGTTCTGAGTGGACCTAATCTTCTTCCCCTACCCCCAAATTGCCCCGCCCCCGTGATTTTAATCCGTCACCCAAAGATTCGAACCCAGCCCTCCAGGGATTCTAACCGCGCCCCCCCACCCCCCACGCCCCAACAAAAGGTT
>RJWH01006345.1:0-34318 GCA_004363575.1 Solenodon paradoxus
CATCTGAAAACTTCTGCCACCTTCTCTGCTCTCACTTCTCTTCTGATGACCCTTCTCTTTTATCTTCCTCCTTCACTCTGTCTGTTGCCACCTGGCATGAGCTTTGGCATCAGAGACCCAGGCAAAGTTGCTTCCTTTTCAGTCTCATTTTCCTAATGTCTAAGGTAATAATACAAACAATATTCTTTTACGGTTGCTGTGTGTATTGAGGAGTGAGTTAACACATGAAAAGGCTCCGGTGATAATCTGTTCGGGAACGACTGGCTCTCTTCCTCTGGTCATGCTGGTTTTTCCCTTGGCAAAGTCCAAAAATGGGGACCTTCTCTTCTTGGGACTCCTAAAAGTTGCTATGTGTTGATAAAGACTGGATTTGTCCTCTGAAAGAAAATTATGTCTTTTATTCTTTGTCTAATATTGTGGGTTCATTTGATTACATTTAAAAATTTGATATTGAGTGAAATGATGCAAGACATGCTTCGTAGTACTAAGCAGATTGTATTCATTTTGCTGTCTTTCATCACTTAGCTTGTCCCACAAATTGTTCGGGTAGGAAATGGAGAGTTGGCTTTATAAAAGCAATAGCCATGACGCTGCCCTGAACTTAGGCCAACGTCAGAGTCGTTTATGCGATCAGGAGACTGTGCTCTTTTATATTCCAGGCATTTTGTGCCCTGCAGTATCTATGTTGACTATTGATTTGAGGGATTCCTATTTTGTGCTCTGAATTTTTTTTGGATAACTGGGGATGGGGGAGGGAAAAGGAAAGAAGGAGAGGGGAGAAGGGCAAAGAAAGGAGAACTGCTGTTGTTGGTGTCTGAGTACCTGGTAATGATTATGATGATGCTTTGCTCTATATACTCGTGCTGTGCATGACTACACAGCCCTTTTACATCCATGTGAACGTTTAATTCTCATAATTATCCTATAAAATAAGCATGAAGAAAAGGATCTCTGAAGAGCAGTTTGCATTAATCCTTTGGAGGAGGCAGCTGGGAAGAAAAGAAAAACGGGATATATGTATCACGGCAGTAAAGTCATACCTCTGGCTTTCTTAGAGAACGAAGAATGCACCCCGTCGGGTGTGTGTGGAGGTCCTCGTTGTTTCATAGGCTGGTGTGGCGAGGGCAGCTAGGACTGAGATTTGAACCATTCTCTCGCAGTTCTGAGATGACTCATTTTGAGAAAGGCCTCTCTGATGGCTATGAGCCTTGTTTTCCTTGTCTGCAAAATGGAGATGAAAACACTTGCGTGATACAGCGCCATGGGGTGTTGTAAGAACTGAACAAAATGTGTGAAAAGCGCTGTGCAAGATGTAAAGTCGTGCCCACAATGCTGCGTGCAGGTGCTTCTTGATAATGAAGAGCTGAGTCTGGAGAATCAGAAACATCAAACGAACACTTCTTAATGGCCTTGTTGGGCCAAATGGCCCAAGATGACTTAGTTAGAGGTTTAACATTTATCTAGTAGAAGCAATTTTGATGATTTGTTTGCTTTGGAAAGCAAGATGGCAGCACTCAATGGGGAGTGGAGGGGTAACATTGGAAAGATTTGGAGGCACATTTATCCACATATTTTGTATAAAAGTACTGCTTATGCAGTATAAAATGTGTATGAAATCCCCAGGTAATGGCAGGAATCTGCACAGTGTTGGGTTGTTTTGAAAGATCCAGGTTTAAGTCTACATTCAGCTAAAGAGTAGCTGTATGACCCCGGTCTAGCTTCAAGTTTTTGTTTAAGAAAGACTGAAGGTTTTTAGGGCTCACTGTGGGGGTAGGATGAAACACTTGGTGAGAACATTCTCTGAACGCTCAACAACTCTCTAAATACAGGGTGATATATATATATATATATATATATAATCATTACTCACATTTAAAGAAATGAAGCCACCAGCATAGATTCAATCACACAAGTTAGAAGCCAGGCAGAAATGAATGAGGTGTAGTAATATGGAGACCCAGATTGCTTTTTGATTATGATTTCTTGCATGTGGCTCACAGGCGATAAGTGGGGGAGGTAGAGAAATGTGGTACAACACTGCACATTCTACTAGTTTATTTCAAGATTCATAACTTTCCTTGCTACAAGCTATGAACTTCTAAGAGCTCCATTTGGACCTGTTGAGTCATTTGCCCGTTTCAGACTTAGAAGACTGTCGACAAGTCTGATTTAGTGCCCAGTACTTCCATAAGACAGCCATATGGATCGTTCAATCCTGATTTTCAGAAGAAGGGGTCACCTGGCAGGTTTGAGTGGCTCTCCAGGCTGGGTCTCCATAGGACAACTTTAGCATGGTGAATTTGCCATAACCCGTGTTCTGGGTGTCAACCTTGGAGCGTATGGAACCTAACCTCGTCAACGTTTAGAGAGTAGATTGTTCTCTCTGGAGTGGGCTCACGTCATCCTTGTTCATCCCTGAAATTTAAGGCCTAAATGCCAATTAATGAATTTTTGATGAGAAATAGTTACCAAGAAGCCCAGAGTTTCCTAGTGAACATATTAGAAGCCAAGTTACAATAAGAATTGGTCAGTCAACCTGGTATATAAACAGGTGTCGTCAGTCAACTGGAATGTGAAAGGGTTTCTTGGGTACAGGCAACAAAATTCTGGTGTGTTTTTTGTTTTTGTTTTTGTTTTAAGGGAAAGGCACAGGCAGGAATGAAGGCAAGTAGACAAGCAGGCAGAGAGAGGAGGATGAAGTGTTTTTATTTTATTTTCATTTAGTTGTTCATACTGGTTGTTTCCCTCTGCACCTGGGACTTGAAGCCACGGGTATGTGGCTTGCGTCCTTCAGAGGGGATTGACCTAACCGCTACTCCACCAGGGGGCGCCAATATGAATGTCCTTGGGTGTCTCATAGAAACAATGAGCAAGCTGGAGAATCAGGCCGGGAACATAATGGGAGAGAGACTGTGAATGGAGCACATGGCAGGGCATGCGGGAGTTTGCCAGTGTACCACTGTTCTCCACAGTTCCATCGAGATGCCACTACGGTGCTACCTCGGAGCAGTTACTGCTGTTGTGACCCGTAGACTGTCAGTGCTGGTGCCGCTGCCGGTCTTTTGAAAATGCTCAGCGTGTATAGCTTCTCAGTTTTCCCTGCATCTTTGTTCCTCCTTCAAGCTCCACAGTCTCAGGTAGGACCACCTGGTTGTCAGCTTTTGGTCATGGGAATTTCTACAGCTGGTAGGATGTGAGGAGGTGGTCCCGGTGACGTCAGATCTGTGTCTCTTGCTGTTTTTTTTTTTTTTTTTTTTTAAGGAGAGGTGCAGGCAAGAATGAAGGCAAATAGGCAGGCCAGTAAGAAGAGAGAGGAAGAAGAAACACCTATTTTTTTTTATTGAGTTGTTCATCTTGATTGTTCCCCCTGCCCTCATGTCTCATTCCTGGGCCCTTGGGATATACATGGGCTCCATCTGGTGACCGCATCCACTTGGCCACCAGGACATGCACACCTGTGTTTCTTAAAGGGTAGCCTGAAGACTGACACCAGGCTGTGGACTAATCGTTGTCTTTTGTGAGGAGGCAAAAAACTTGTGTTAGAGTGTCAGTCAATTTAGTTCTTTATCGAGGAAACTTTCCTATGGAAAAGGTATCAGTGTAATTAAACAGAATTCTACTAAACAGAACACACTGCCACAGACATTGTGGTGGGGGCTGGGTCCTGCCTTCAAGTTGGGGACACAAGATGAAGGACATTTGGAAATTGTGTAGTCAAAGTCAACCAATGTCGCTACAAATGTGATCAGGCTGAACAATCGTGGTGCCTCTGACTCCACAGTAGAGACATCCCTGCCATCTGGACTGTGTGACGGATATGAATCTGGATGCGCACTCGTGGGGGTAGTGCTTGATTGGACATGATGATGCCGACTCTGTTGCTCTTTTCTTTTCTACAGGGCAAGTATCTGTCTACCATCTTGGGGAGGGAGAGGTGGGGAGATAGTCCTATGTGCATCCAACTTGCTTGCTTGGGAGTCCTCACTATGATGATAGGATGGTGATCCTCCAGGGACTTGAGAATGGAGTCCTTACCTGTCCATTCTGAGTCCTTTCTGTCTTTCTGTCTTCCCCAGGCCAAATACTAGCGGCACCCTGATGGACACACGAGCAGTTCTTTACTCAGCGGTTCAGGAAGTGATGCCAATGTATAGAATTGGAGAATGATGTGAGAAGGGTAGGAATTGACATGAAGTGCTGTGACTTTGACTTAGCTCCCTTTGTCCTTTGTCCTCTGCACAGTGGCAAATTCCTCACAGTGGAAGCCATAGGAGGAAGTCCCTATGTGGATGTCCCCTTGGTCTCTAACTTTTCCATCTCTCCTTAAGTCTTCTTTACCAGCTTCCCCAGTGAGTGTCTCCTTCTGTCCCCTCTTCTGGAATTACTACCCGCCCTGCCCCCCCATAGAATAATACATTTCCAATCTCTTCTTGAGACTTTTGAATTCAGACTTCCCAATGATTTACTGGATGTGAAAAGTATTTTTTCCTTCACTTTAATTGGTGTTACGTTATGGAAAGTTCTGGTTCTCTGAATAAGGTGGGGAAAAGATAGCAAGCTGCAGATGATTTCCTACTTAGATTCCTAAAGTTCAACAGCCCTCATGACATAGGGCATCAGTTGCCTTCCAGTGGCTACTTGAAAATTGTATAGTAGTATCAGCATGGCATTAAAACTACTCCTTATTATGCTAATTCTACATTCGTTGCTTATACATCTTGAATTTCAGTATACAGCTTCCCCCTGATAATGGACAATGAATGTCACCACAGTGAAGGTGCTCTTCTCCATAATTCAGCGTTCTTTCTGCCTCTTATTTTGATCATGGAGGAAGGGAATATGGAGGAGAAGTTTTAGTTCAATCTACCTTATCCTCCTACTCCCTCTATTGCTAATAAAAATCCGTTTCTCGTAGCTAGATTAACCTTCAAACAGGTTATAGACACATTTTGTCATCAGAGCAATTCTGCACCACGAAGATAACCTATAAAGTTTTGATATTAGAGATTCATCTAAGCTACTTACCCACCTAGGTAGTAAGGGTCATTAGAAATTTTCCATTTTAATTTGAAAAGCTCTAGAAATATATGTTTAATGTTATGGACTTAAAAGCACAAAATAAAGAAAAGGAAAAAGGAAGGGAAAAAGAAAGAAATTTAAGGTAGGAAGGAAAGAGAGAATCAAAAGTAAGTCCACAGAGCAAAAGATCATTTCTGTGTCTTTTCAAATGTGGTGGGTAGGTTACAATAATTGGAATTTTCTGGTATAATTACCTGCTATTGAAGTGTTAATATCCTGCATCTGTCTAGGGACTCATGTTATTATTAATTTTTCATGTGAGGAAGGAAAAGAATTGGAGACATGCTAACTTTACTCATATTAGTTAATCTCCTTCCAAATAGATTTACATTAGTGAAGGAAATCATTTCTTTCCTCAGGCAATCTGGAGACAGGTGTGTTTGGGGCATTTATCGATGCCCGTGAAAAGTGATCTTGAGCTAAAAATCCCATAACTCAAGATGGACTTGATTTCACTGAGTTTGAGGCGAGCTGATATTTTAGCGTTATGAAATGAAAGTACAGTAGTAACTAAAGTGCAAAAGGGAAACTAGAGTAGAGTGGGGATGGAGGAGGGAAAAGGAAAGCACATGAGAGGAAAAGAGAGGGGTATGTAGCATCACCTCCGGGGTGGGGGTGGGGGGCGGTGGAGAGGGGCCACAATAGGACTCCATCTTGACATGAGACAAAAGTTCTGTTTCACATTTGGGAGAGAAAAATCAGCGAGTCAGTCAACAAGTGCTTTCATGAGTGTTGTGCACAGAGCAATGGCGGGGGAAATTGGGGATGTTAAAATATAAGCACATGCAGAATCAGCAAAATGTCCTAGATGGTAAATGCTAACGGCTGAGTAGAAACAAGAGCCCAGAGGTTAGTAACAACACCTTGCAGGACTTCGACCTTGGTTAGACACTGATGGATGGAAGGGTAATGCCAAGAACTTTGAAGGGTCTAAGACTAGCCCCTTCTTGCAAGCTAACACATTTAGCCTGCTACACTTTCATGGATGCTGGTAAAGGAAATATGACCCCCAGTTCAGAGAGCAAAGAATTTCTTGCTCATGGCATAGAAAGCAGAATGAGTCAGAATTGTTTTTCTTATTTTAAAAGAGAAATGTACAGAAGGAATAATACAGGGAAACAAAGAGTTCAGGAAATGTGACTTGTTCTTGACACAAAGAAAGAATCCAAACTGTTTAGAGAGAGCAGATGTGGCCCAGATGGTAGGGCCGGCTACACATGCAATTATCTCTAAGAGGAGGGCTGGGGTCCGGCTCAGTCCCTATTCCTTCTCCATGACTCACTCCTGCTAGCCTTGGTCTCTGATTTCTATAGAGCCCCAATGTAGCTGCTAAATGAAACGTGGTGGAGGAGGTATTATCCAGGGTCTTTTCTCTTTCAAGGTCACTTTCCTTTAGGCTTCCACCATCCAGTGCTATAGTCATGAGTGATATGAGTGACTGTCGAGCACTTAGGATGTGCTTGGTCTGTGTTGAAATGTGCCTAAGTGCAAAATGCATATCGGATTTCGAAGGCTTAGCTTGAAACGAAGGAAACTATCTCAGTCGTTTTTATACAGTACATATGAAATAATGTTTTGATATATTATTTGAATAAAATACATGGTTAACATTAATTTTTACCTGTTTCTATTTACTCTTTAAAATGTGTCTAAAAGAAATTTAAAGTTGCCTATGTGAAAAAGTTTTTAGAAATTACATATGTGGTTCCCATTTGGGGGAATAGAAGTAGAATTTCTATTTCTATTTCTAATAGATAGTGCCACTTGGGTACATTTGAGAAAGAAGGGAAGCTCCTTTGGTCCCAGCTCATTCTTCGCCAGTGGCTCTGTGACTTCCTGTGCCGGCATCTTGGCATGGCCTGGGTTGTTGATTGCATTAAACTGTAGTTTTCCTGGGTGTGTCCTCACTGTTCCTCCCTCCAGTGTGTTCTCTGGGGACAGAAGGGGAAGATGGGCAGGACTCCCTTCCCCTCATGACCCTGTCCAACTACTCCTTTTCCAGCATCCCTTCATAAAGATTTATAGGTGAATCATGCTTTCCTGAAAGATCAAAGAATTAAGGGAATTGCAACCTATGAAGGAAGGCCTTTTAAGCTGTGTATTGATTATGCCTTATTTCACATAGTCTATGGAATATGTACACAGGGACTTAAGATTTGCACCAGGGATCCCCTTGGGGATGAAACATGCTTCATAGTTCCACTGACCTTGAGTCTTTACTCATAACAGTAAGCTGACCATACATACCTTTTTAAATGGAACAGTATCATTTTTTTTTTTATATTTCCCGACCATATCACTGTTTTAATATAAACGTCAATTTTGTCCCATTTTTAATAAACCAGGGCCATCTTTGACGTGGGACAAAATGGGCAGTTCCTCCAGGTCCAGTCTGTTGGCTACATCTCCATTCTCTCTTTCCTTGAATTACCTTCCAAATAACCAGGCTCAGTCTCTAGGCCCAGTCCGTTGTCCCCCAAGCAGCTGCCCCGTTTGTCCCCTGTTAAAGAGGACCCCTGCCAGTGCTGACGGCAGTAGGACGAGGCAACTTCTGTGTTCTTGCTCACCCCTGTGAGGAAACAGGAGCCACAGGGAAGAGATTCCTCTCACCACTCCAAACGCCTGTTTCTTCAAAGGGAGCAAAACACTGCAGTGTGTTTGAGTCACAGGTAAGTACCGTGGGGTTCTCTCTGGCACTGTGGGGGTTATTGGGCATTTCTGGCACTGGCATGGTTAAAGCGGCATGTGTTTTAGGCAGAACGTGTAGAGTGGGGCTTATAGGGTGCCCAACTTGGTTTTCCCCTAAGGTACCAAAATTCTTTGCACCAGCCCTGGACGTTTGTATGAAGTTCCACCAGATCACAGGTCGTTACATCCAATCGTTAATTGGAATCCCACAGTACTTACTTGTTGCTGGCCTGGCTGCTCTACTCCTGCTTGGATTGCTCTACCTCCTCCCCCGCTTAGTCACCACTGCATAACCCCATCTACTTTTTGCCATCCCAGTGTCCTGTTTTTGTCTCAAGGATATATGGTTAGCCTACATAAGGGAGATCATCTAACATCTGTGATGACAATCTGCAGCTCAGCTTCTATGACTAGATGGGGAACCATCTACTCAGGGGATGGTCTTTCCTAAGGATATCCACCCGCAACCCTGTCACCCACCCCTTTGAATGCTAGCTCTCTGAAAATCCTACCAATGCAACCTATTCATAACACAAAGCTTAGTTTAGTCTTTCTATAGTTAAGGCGAGCTTTACTTTAACAGACTCTTATGCTAAACCAGGATATTTATGAGGTTTTAGGGGCCACTTTAAAAAGGGCTTTTTATACAGAGGCTTGATTAGCCTAAGGGTCATGATACAAAAATTTAGGATTGCTGTATATAGCATGGGGTAGATTTTGAGGATTTGAGGTGAATGTTTTATTTATGTATTTCTAAAATTTATTTATTTTTGTTGTTCCCCTAGTCCCAGTTCCTTGGGATGTATGTGAACTATGCCAACTAGAGGTAGTGAACTTACCCTCTAAACCACCATGGTGTGCCTTTTAAAAATATTTTGTTTGTATGTGTACACTTTGATTTTTTTAATGAAAATTTGTAGGTAGGAATGAAGACAGAGGTAGACAGGCAGAAAGAGGGAGGAGGAAGAAACATTTTTATTTTTATTTCATTGTTCTTTTTGGTTCTCCCTGGACCCAGGACGCAAACCTGGGTCCTTGGAATGTATGTGGACTGCCATTGGCCATAGGCAGCGGAGTTAATTGCTACTCCACCAGGGTGCGCCAACTTCATTTTTTTTCAGTAAATACTTATATAGACATGCGATAAACATATAGGAAATGATAAATGGACAGTTTGATGAGGTAGGTGTTTTAAACAGAGCTAGGGAGTAGACAGTCAATGCTGTGAAGTGAAGACTTGACCAGTTTTCCTGGGGAAGGTCTCTGGAACAAATAATAGAATTATTTGTGACTTTCATCCTCTTAAAGGAGGTTTTTATGAAGTGTAAAGTCATGTTGATGAGGACAGTGGTATGGTAAAGTGATGTCAGTGAAGCTGACGGTAAGTTATATGGGGATAAGCGCTACAGTCCCAGCAGGACATGCCTCCCTTCTGAGTTGATCAGTTTGTAGATCTCCAGGAGAGAAGTCTTGGGTTCTCTATGTCTACAGAGTAGATGTACACATCGACTCCTCTAGGAGAGTACAATGTGCATTGGTTCACTACAAGTACACACAGATATTTGTCTGTCTTTCTTTGGGTTTCCCCTCAAACAGACCCCAAAGCAAGAATTTGGATACAGGTGGTTATTTGGAAGGTAATTCAAGGAAGAGAGGTAGGACATGTCGTGAGTCAATAAAGAGTGTGCAGGGGAGCTGGGAAAATCCCCCTATTCCTCTCAGTTTCTAATGGTCTGCTTGAATAAACAAATATCAGTCAGATTAGTAGGAGAAAAGATCAAATTTAATGACACACCTATGGAGAATTTACATAGTGGTAAATTCTCAGGTAAATGAGACAGATGATTTATATACTGAGCGAAGGAATGAGATAGGGGCCTGGGGTGTCAAAGGGGATGGGGGAGGTCTCACATGATGAGGAGGAATGACTTCATATGACAAAACCTTGCTTCTAGATTTAAGTTTATTTCTAGAGATGACACTGTATCTACATTATCTTCATTCTTTAAGATAATGGTAACAGTTCCTCTCCAGACCTGCAGGCTTCAATTAACCTTTCGCTCAACATACAAAGGTGATACATGTTGGACCAAGCCTGCTCTGGACATCTTAGAAAAAGTATCTGAACATTTTCGAGAGACCAATCCTACAAGTACATGGATGGGTGGGATACCACTGTGGGAAAACAGAGTTCATACCTTTTGAGAGACTGTGGGACATCCTCTTGAGGAGTAGGAAGTTGGGGTCTTTATTTCTTCACTCTCATCCTGGTACTGTTGTGGCTCTCCTGCCACAAACCAAGCAAGCACTCTTTTGAAGCTTTAGCAAGTTTATTATGTTGACGGGCTCAGGGAGTATTCTCCGAAGTCTGAATATGGATTGCAGGTGAGGGTACACTTATATATGTTAGAGAAGTGCAAATTAGAGCGGGGGTTACAAGCGCAAACCTAAGTAATTGTAAATTCTTCACATGGGCTGTATATACACACAAGACTCCATTTGCAAGTAATTAGGGAAGTTCTTTATCTGTTGGTGACTTACCAGTTGCCTGCAGCATTCCAGCAAGCTCAGACCACAGGATATTTTATGGCTCTGCTAGCTTGGGCGGTCTTTTACGGCTGTCTTCATGGCTGCTGGGAAGCAGCGGGCAGGCCTTTTTCCCTTACAGTACTTTTAGGATGTAAAGGTGAGCACATTCCTTTAGTGGCCAGGGAACACCTTCAGAGGGAGTTTATTAGCGTCTAAGGAAATTCTTTGCTGGTGACCTGTGGAATGGTCTAAGGGGGTCTGGTCAGGCTAACCTTACTCCTGCTACCTTATACAGCAAGATGTTATAACCATAGCAGGTTCTTAATAAATATTTATTGAATGAATGAGCAACACCATTGAAGGACAAGCCTTGCTCTTAGACTGTCGTCTAAACTCAATGATGAGGGAGATCAGCTTTTCCCTAACTGCCTCATAATTGTGAGGCTGTTCCTTTCATAATAGAATTTGTACCTCACGTTATTATGTATCTACCTCCCTGCCCTCTTTTCTCCTATACACCTGCCAAGAATGAGGAAAGGGTGAATTACTGGTCTTCTTAATAGCAACACTCTTAGCTTCATGACTGAAAAACTTACAAAGGCGCAACTAAGTTCTTAGAATGGAAATACTACCTCCCTCCCATCCCTGTTAGTGGAGTCTGGGGAGTTGGGAGTTAGGTTGACAGATGTGTTTTTCAATTGCAGAGTTGTTTGTTTTGACATTTTTTCTCCCTGGTTTTGGTGCATTTTCACTAAGACTCTGAAAATGATGTCTTAACCCAAAGGGGACAGTTATCTTAGTGGAAATGTCAGAGATGTCAGCAGGCCTGTGGGTGGTTAGGAGGCTAATTTAGAACAAATTGGAGGTTGGGGGAGTAGGCTGTGATTCCTCAAATCACATGACTAGAGGCCAGATCTGCTGTCTGTGAAAGCCTTGGTGAAAGGTAGTGGCATCATAGAGCTAACTTAGGAAGACGTGAACTAAATGTATATGATGGGGCTCCTTTGACAATAGACTTCCAGATATGTAGCAAAAGAGAAAAAGGATTATTCAACAGATTGTACTAGGCATCAATCATATGAGGTATCGTGCTAATATTAGATGCCTGACTCTGACATAATAAAACTGCATTAGTACTGATGCAGTATGGATATTAATTATCTGTCATTTTCTTTGGGATTAATTTGGGAAAGCCAAATCTTACTATACAGTACGTAAAATTAATTGTTAAAGGATACTTTTCTAAAAAAAATGTGTGATTAAAATCAGGACACTTCAAGCAAATATAAAATAATACAAATGATATATCTTATTTATCTCATTAGTTGCCTTAGGTACCAGTAAGATACTGCAACCTATTCAAAGGAGAATTGAAAGAATTCACATACAAAAGTATTCAGGAATGCTTCCCAGAATTTACAAAGAGATGCAGAACTGGCGCATACCCACAGGCAATGATCCCTTCCTTTCCACCACAATTCACTTGCATTTTGATGTATATGAATCATTTACATCATTATCATTTTTCTACAATTACAGAGTTGTAAAATAGTTCAAAGACATTGAAAGGCACTGGCTGCTATGGAATCAGATAACCTGGGAGAGTGCACCAGATCGAATACCCAGAAAATAATTTGGTGTGTGTGGGGGGGGTCAAAAGAAAAGTTCCCCCATTTCCCTGAAATTCTTCACAGGTTGGACAAATGAGCAGATTCACATTAGATGCAACTAGTAAGAGAAAAGCTCAGATTTAATTATAACATACATATGGAGAATTTGCGTGGTGGTAAAATCTGAAGTAGTTGGGGCAGACCAATGATTCATATCCTGTGCTGAGACCTGGAAAGGGGACCTGGGGTGTCAGGGGAGAGAGGACAGGGGTCTCCATGTGGCAAGGAAATGACCCATCCATATTCTTACTCTAAAATGATAGAAAATAACTCCCCTTTTGACATTCTTGTAGAGAATAGGGACAAGAGACCATTTCTGGACTTGGGTGTGGAGGCCCAGGGAACTGGCTTCTTTGATTAAGGAAAGGGCTAAAGGTTTAGAATTGGGGTTTCTCATTTGCCTTTGGGACTGTCCTCCACTGTCCTTGGCTCTTCATATCGGAGTGGGACATGTACAGAACATTTCTGGGGTGCCTTGTCCCATCAGGGAGCCCATTGCAAAGTCTTTCACAAGTTTTCTTGACAGAAGTAAAGAAATGTTAGGAAGCAGAATTGCAGACTGGCTGTCTTCTGAATTGAAAGAAAAACCCAATTTTTTATTTTGGCAACACAGCTTGAAACCCAGGAGATAAGTGGAGTCATTTGGGATTGCAGCTTTTAAATACAACAGTACAGAAGGTCCCAGTTCCCAATGGTTTGACTTACAATCTTTTGACTTTGAGATGGTGTGAAAGTGATATACATTCAGTAGAAACCGTACTTTGAATTTTGATGAGGTCATTCTGTTTTTCACTTTCGGTATGCTGTCAATAAATTATATGAAATATTCAACACTTTATTATAAAATAGGCTTTGTGTTAGATGAATTTGCCCAACTGTAGGCTAATAGAAGTGTTCTGAGCATGTTTAAGGTAGGTTGGGCTAAGCTATGGTGTTTGGTAGGTTAGGTGTATTAAATGAATTTTTATTTTTCAGAAAGTGAGGAATGAAGGCAGGAAGGGAGAGGAGGATGAAACATCTTTATTTAGTTGTTCCCCCCAGTCCTGGCAGAGAACCCAGGTCCTTGGGCTGTGTGTGGACTGTGCCCCAGGTGTGGGCTTAACACATGAGCCACCAGACATACCTTAAATGCATTTTCTACTTAGGATGGTCTCAATTTACAATGGGGTTATCAGGAAGTAATAATGGAGGAAGTAATAAAAGAAGGAAGTAATAAATGGAGGAAGACCTGTATCAATGTGATTAGCGAACAATCTGAAGACCTATGCTGTACTGATTAGGGAAAGAATAATCTGAAGGAAATCTGATAAAACTTGCCCTGGGGAGAGGAAGAGGATCAATTTAAGAGGCATTTCAGTTAAAAATGTTCATGTGTAAATCAAAACTATTGAGGGAAAAATAGAAATTCATAAAACTTTTCTTAATTTAGATTCCCTAATTTAGATTTCATAATGAATTTTGACATGAAGTAGGATGAAGGAGATTTTCTTTTTTAACAGTTGTATTGAGATGTAATTCACATACCATACAATATACTTATTCAAAGTGTATCATAAAATTTTTTGGTTATATTCACAGGATGTGCAACTTTAATCACAATCTTATTTTCATTCCTCTGAAAGAATGCTGGGGCCTATTAACAGTCACTCTCCATTTTCTACCTCACTCTGTTGCCTACTCCCCCTGTTATGGCAGAGCCTCCAGGGGCAAGAAGACTGACAGCCATGCACTCAAGTAGAGAAAAAGGCACTTTATTGTACTGGTACTGGCTCAGGGGTATTGTTACCCAAAGCTGAGCAACATGGGGTTTAGGGGAGCTCCTTTTACACTCTGAGGTAAAACCCCACGTCTTTGGCTATGTGTGGTTTCTACTGGCAACTCTTATCAGCTATGTACAGCCCCAGAGTAGGGAGGATGCTTGTGTGTCCTTGGGCATAGCTGCAGTGTCCGTAGTACCGCGGGAATTCCTGCCAGACTAACTTTTGCATGGGGGTCAGGAAAAGGTCTTCTACTACACCCCATCCCTAAAAAAAAATCACTAAATCTACTTTCTTTCTCTATAGATTTGCTTATTCTGGACATTTCATTTAAATAGAACCCTATTAATATGTGGTGTTTTGTGACTGGATTCTTTGACTTGACACTTAGCATAGTATTTTCAAAATTCACCCATCAGTACTTCATTAAAAAAAAAATGTTGAATAGGCGCATGCCTGTGACTTAGGTGCAGGCCATGTAAAGCCAATGGACCAGGATTCAAGGTCTGGAGCTGGGGATAAAATAATGTTGAATAATATTCCATTGCATGTACCAAATCATTAATCACTTATCAGCTGATACACAAGGATTGCCGGACTGTTTTTAAAAGCTCCTGTACCGTCTTATTTCCCATAAGCAGCATAAAAGGCTTCCAACTTCTCCACATTCTCAAAATTTGTTATTTTCTTTTTTTATATAGTCATTCTAGTGGGTGTGAAGTGCTTCATTATGGTTTTGATTTGCATTATCCTGATGACTAATGATGTTGAGTATGTTGTCATGTGGTCATTCATTATTTTTTTAGATCTTCTTTAGAGAAGCAGTTATTCAAATCTTTTGCCCCTTTGTTTCCCCTGACCTGGTGTTGAATCTCGGTCCTTGGGCTTTACATGGACTGCGCCTTGGCCACTGAGCCAAGGGGATGTGCTGTCTTTACCCATTTTTAAGTTGAGTTATTCGTCTTTCTGTATTCTAGATATTAGATGTATGATTGCAAATGCTTTCTCCTATTTTTTGCATTGTCTTTTCACTTTCTTGATGGTGTCTCTTGAAGCACAGCATTTTAAATCTTGATGATGTCCAGTTAATTTTTTCTTTTGTTTCCTGTGCTTTTGGTGTCTGATGCGGAAATCATTCTTAACCCAAGGTCATCAAGATTAACTTTTATGATTTCTGCTAGATATGTTATAGTTTTAACCTTTACATTTGGGTGGATGTTCCATTTTAAGCTAATTTCTCTGTATAATGTGAGCTAAGGTTCCAGCTTCCATTTTTCTTACGTGATGTCCCAGCACCGTTTGTTGAAAAGAATATTTTCCTGTGTTGAATTGCCTTGGCACCCTTGTCAAAAATCATTTGACCATAAATATAAGGGCTTGTTTCTGGTCTCTAAAGTCTAGTGATTCATCTGTATAGCCATCCTTATGCCAGTACTGCACTGTATTGATTACTAGAATTTTGAAGTACATTTTGAAATCAGGAAGTGTAAATTCTCTAAATTTATTCCTTTTCAGATTTTTTTTTTTTAAAGGAAAGGCACAGACAGGAATGAAGGTGAGCAGAGGCAGGCAGACAGGAAGAGAGAGAAGGAAGAAGCATTTTATTTATTTTATTTAGTTGTTCATCTTGGTTGTTTCTGTCAGTCCCAGGACGCAAACCCGAGTCCTTGGGATGTGTATGGACTGTGCCCAATCATCCCTCCTCCACCGGCACGTGCCGGAGATTTATTTTGCGGTTACGTGTCCCTTCCATTTCCATATAAATTTTAGGATCTGTTTGTCAATTTCTGGGGGAAAAATGTAGCTGGGATTTTTATAGGATTACATTAATTTATAGATCCGAAGATTGCTTTTAGACCTGAGTGAAAGAATTTGCTAATCCAAATTGTTGTTTTCTGTTACTAGAGCTTACCATTCTCTTGTAAACTGTTAATATGTTTGTTTTAGTCTCTTAAGTAGAGACCTGTTAAATCTTCACTAATCGCACTTTAGCATTGATTTATTTATAGTCCACATTTCACAAATGTGTGAATATCTCCTCCCTACTTAGCACAATTAATAATAGCATTATTTTATAGACTAAGTACAAAAAGGGAAAGGATGGAGAATGGGTGATAAGAATTTCTTAGAGAAGTAGTATAACATAGTCTGGTAGTGAAAGAAATTGTCTTTGACCATGTATTCATGTTCTAATATGCTTCATCGAGCAGAACATGTTAAATAGATTGGCAGTTTTTGTGATGTTTTCCCCATAATTAAATAAATGAGTAAAATGGATTTTAATGCCAGAAATAATTTTCAAGCTTGCTTTTTTTTTCTTTTTTCCCTAAGATATGAGGAAACTGGGAAGTGTTGCTTCGGTAAAGAATCTTTTGGACATATGCCCTGAGTAGTGGTTAGGTCCTCTGCCTCTAGCTGCATGCACTCACATACCTCCCAAGGACCTGGGTTCACATCCGGTGGCTTAGGGGGAAACAACCAAGATGTACAAGAAAAATACAAATGAAGGAAAATGCTTCTTCCTCCCCTCTTTTCCTGCCTGCTTGCCTGCTTACCTTCTTCCTGTGCCTTTTCTTTAAAAAAAAAAGTATATTTTGGATGAAACCATTACAATCACCCTGGTGAGTCCCAGGTCATGCTACCCCAAGATATGACAAAATAGCATATTGATTATTTTGAATTAAATGAGTAGTCAATGAACGAATGAGACCCTAAACTTCCCTTTCTTCTAAAAGCAGGAATTGTCTCTGAGCTCCTCCTCTGTTTCCCCTGAAAGCAGGAAGTAAACCTCTATGTGACCGGGCCCCTCCCCGCCAGGAGATGGGGAGTCACCTGGATCTCAGAGACAGGCATGGCAGGCGGTATAAACAAGTGCTGCTGAGCTCATTCAGTTGTCCAAGCCAGAACTTTCAAGGATTTCTTTGTCCTGTTTGTTCTTCACAGATTGATTGCTTCTCTGTCTAAAAACTATATAAATTGACTGTTCTGGTCATTCACTGGTTCCATATTTTATGAACCTCTGTACGCATGAAATTAAATTTGTCTTTTCTCTTTCTAATCTCTCTCATGTTGATTTATTATTGGGCCAGCCAGGGGAAAAGGAGGTGAGGGAAAGCTCCTCTGAACATTTCCCAAACTTCAGAAAGGCAAATGTATTTAAATGAAAAAACAGAATTACTTTTAAGAGTCTAGGATTATAAACCCAGAAGACTGTGCTTACTTCATAGAGAAGTTGTCAGAGCAAATAATTTATTAAAGATGCTATAAATTAATCTGGAATATAAAAGCAGTTATTGCAGACATAAATCTGATAAATGTCATTCACAAAGTTGTCCATCATGATCCTCAAGACAATAAAAGACATTGCCTGCAAAGACAAACTTCCAATGCCTATGATCTAAACTGGTTTGACTTTGAAGCTGGTTGGACTCCAGAGTACCCAGAGAGAAAGTGAGGCAGAACTATAAAGAGGGAGTAGCATCTGTAACACGATGCCTTAAAGAAACCATAGCTTTGAACTGAATTGGCATTGAACTACTTGGACCGGGCTGGAATTTTATAATCTGGGAAAGTGTTAAAAGCTTGTTTTTCCTAAGGTAGAAGCATCTGATATTGGGTAGTTATAAAATGTACAAGAAAACATTGGGAGGGTGGCATCATGGATGACAGGGAAACAGTCTGATTCCTGAAATCAGGAAGGTGCTGACTTTTGCTCAGAACAAAGCTGAAATTCTGCAGAACCTGAGGAACTGAGGCAGTGGGACCATCAGGCAACCTGTTGAAATGAACTCTGTCCACCCTGGTAAGGAAGGCTCTACATGATGGACATTTTCCCAAGTGTATGTGGTCTGTGATGACTCATTTGGTTTGTGTTCTTCTGGCTGGTGGTGACAAGTTTCCTTACTAAGTCTTGCCTCAGACATGGCAAGATGGTGCTGAAAGTATTGACACATTTAGATGGACTTCACAGGGGCTGATATTTCTTAGTGGGGTAATCAGAACCTCATTGTTCATTCAATTATTAGTTGAAAAAACAATAGGTGCTGTAATATACTAGATCATATTCTAGGACTTAGGTATGGGGAGATGGAACTAGGGCTCTGGATCTGAGGCAGAGACTTACATGCCAGATTTCTGGCAGGATGCTGCTACCATTCATTGAGTGAAGGACTGAGGGAGCTTAAGTAAATTTTGGAGGACAAGAAATTCCATTTGGGAGATGTTAACTTTGTGAAACCTGTAGAGCATCCAAAGAGAGATACCTGCTGGGCAGTTAGTTGGAACTGTGTTTGAATTTCAGGAGAGAAGTCCAGATGGAAAGTCTAAATTCGTGAGTCATCATTTTGCATATGCTAATTGAAGTCACTGACATTGATAAAGTCGCACAGAGATTCTACTAAGGAAGGAAGAGAGAAGGATCAGTGCTGATACCCTGGAGAATCCTTCCGTTTCAGTGGTGACATCTGATGAATGCTATTGTCTGAATACACTTTGCTCTCACATCATTGAATTTACATTTGAAAAGTATGAATAAACTTGCAGAACACATTCAAAAGGAAATTATCACAGCAAATGCAGACACAGGACATTTTGAAAGTAACATTTTAAATTCAGACCAGTAATACAATCCAAAGTATCTTCAGAATCAAAAAAGGAAGTTAAAGCATTAACTCTATTAATTGAATAATATCTATATTAAATGTAGATAAAGAGGTCAAAGTTTCTGAACTTAAAGCTCTAACAAGCTTGACTATTCTTGTGGGAAGTATGGGGCATAATATTTGAAACTGGAACTGTCTGGAATGCATGATTGAGATGAATATAGAAACTCAAGTAACAAAAAAAGGCAGTTCGAATATAAAAATGAGGAAAACTAAGAGGTGTTGTGGGATCCATATTTGTTGATATCCTAGACTGAAATGGATTGAATTGATAAATAGTTGTTTCAGTTACCTACTGCTGTATAACAAACTCCCTCAAGTCTTAGTGGCTTAAAAACAATACTAACATTATTTTTCATGGGTTCTATGAGTTAGCTGGGCTCTGCTGGGTAGTTCTTCTGCTAGATGTAGTGTTTGCCTGTATTCAGCAGGGAGCTCAACTAGGCCTAGAATGTCCAAGAAGAAATTATTACATGTGAAACACATCTGGACTCCACTGGAATGATTGGAGGCTGGCTCAGCCCCTCTCTTCTCATTTAGTGCCCTACCATGATTTTTTTTTAACCTACCAGATGATTATATACAGAAA
Organism: Solenodon paradoxus; assembly: GCA_004363575.1. Classification (NCBI taxonomy): domain Eukaryota; kingdom Metazoa; phylum Chordata; class Mammalia; order Eulipotyphla; family Solenodontidae; genus Solenodon; species Solenodon paradoxus. Next base: position 18,974 of record RJWH01006345.1, read on the forward strand.
CTGCAAGTCTTCTTAATTCCTTAAAATTCTTGTAGTTCTTATGAGCACTAGAACATTACTTCTATCTTATCAATTGGTCAAAGCAAGCCACATACCAGTCCAGGGGCAAATAGCCTCTGCCTCTTAATGAGGGGAGTGATGTGTGTATACAGGCATGGAATAGACTGATCATACATACTGTTTTAAATGGGACAGTACTGGTTTTTTCATATTTCCCAACCATCCCATTGTTTGAATGTAAGTGTACATTTTGTCCCATTTTTAATAAACCCAGGACCCTTTTAACGTGGAACAATAAGGGACAAGCTAGTTGCCCCAGAGCCCAGGTTGAGGGAACCCAAAAGCAGCTGTCCCTTTTGCCCAGTTAAAGACAGCCCTTGCTGGCATTGATGACTGTTCCTGCCCCGTGAGGAAAGAGGAGCCACTGGGAAGATGATTCCTCTTCCCTCACACGCGCCTGTCTCTTCAAAGGAAGCAGAACACACGCAGTAGGGTCAAGTAGCAGGTAAGTACTGTGAGGGTATCTCTGGCACTGGGGGTTACTGGGCATTTCTGGCACTGGGATGGTTAAAGCAGCATGTGTTTTAGGCAGGACATTTAGAGCAAGGCTTATAGGGTTGGCAAATTTTGTTTTTGCCCAAGGTGCCAAAATTCCTTGCGCTGGCCCTGACCCTTTGTAGAAAATACCATTGGACCACATGTTGTTAACTCCAATTGTCATCGCATAGTACTACTTGTTGTAGGCCTGGCTGCTCTACTCCCACTCAGATTGCTCTGCCTCCTCCCCTCCACTTAGTCACCAGTACATAACCCTGTCTAGTTTTTGCCATCTCAATTTCCTGGTTTTTTTTTTTTCCCCTCAAAAAATATGGTCAGCCTAGCATGGAAGGAATTGTTGATGTCCAATTTTGAAAATGATCTACCATAAAAGTTGATTTCATTTTCAACATGGCTGTAAGCACTAGAGTCTTCTATAGGATACTCTGAGTAGGACACTATGCTTGGTCCTCACTTCCCAGTGAATACTGAGAGTTCCTGATAACATTGTAGTTCTTACAACTTTCTAAAAGATTTCGTTGAAAAAGTATACTTAACGGAAAGCTTATACACATATTTGGGCTTTTTCAAAACAGACTTGTCCCACTAATTGTTGCCAGTTTCTCTCTTCTTTAGGGCCTTTTAACGTCTGCCAAGTTTCTTTCAGAATCTCTCTTAATCGTCTGATAAGGTTAGTATTATGAGTTGTACAAGAACATCTTTTCCAGTTATATTTATAAGAGTGTTGGGGGTTGAGAATGGAAGATAAGTCCACTGAGAGTTATGTCAGGGGTGGTAAAGCAGGTGTTTTGGGGAGGTGATCTCTGTTGTCTGCTGCGACTTCAGGGGTGCTAGTCACCATTGCTCTTGGGATGTGAAATTGGTGTGTTCCTACATCAGAAATGTGGAGCTTAGCAACAGGCCTCAGGCAGAGAAGGACACTTTGAGGAATAATAAGGTTGGATTTGTGAACAGTGGCATTTTTCCTGGGTACGGAAGAACAGGCAGAGCTTGGTGGTGACACAGGTTAGGATCAGATAAGGATTTGGGAATGATGACTCCCAGATGAAATTATGACATTTAGTCATTCACAGCCTTTGATCTCTTCCTGTCTGCAACAGAGTTTTCAGAAAAGACTCTGATTGAGAAGGGAGGCAGAGAGAGAGAGAGAGAGAGATGGTATAGTAGTTTGTAACACAGAACTTGTGATTTGGGGGAGATAACATCTGGATTGCCTGGAAAATTGGAGAGGAAGAGATTTTAATAAGACCTGCAGCCCCTGGTAGAGTAGTGGTTGGACACAGTCTACATCTGTCCCAGGGTCCCTGGTTCACGTCCCAGGGCTGGCAGAAACAGCCAGGATGAATAGCTAAATAAGGATGTTTTTTCCTCTTCTTTCTTCCTGCCTAGATGCCTTTGCTCCCTGCCTGCACCTTTTCCTTAAAAAAAAAAAAAAAGTGTTGTATCCCCTTATGTAGGGACTACAGATCCTGTTTAGAAAGTGCTTCTTTAACAGTAGTACTGTTAGGGGACCCAGGTTTACTGCCCGCCACCCCCAAAAGACCAATACTTGAGAATATTGATGGAAGGAAATGACGTTTATCATGGAGAGGTGCTGATGGAGGAGGTGGGAGATCTGCTTTGTCTCAGACCCCCTGCCCCTCTGAGGGGACACAGAGATTATATGGACAAAGTACACATGCAGGGACAATGTTGGGGAAGAAACTGTAGTCACTGTTGATTGCAGACAGGGTGGCACTGACAGGGGCTACTGGTTTGTCAGGCTGATCACAATCTTGCCTCCTGGAAAAAAAAAATATTCAATCCATTCTCTGTGTCTCTTCGAGGTTTAATTTACCTGTGAGTAGATTCAATTTTAACTAGATGTCATGGATGCCTCGTTTTGCTGGAGGGCAAGGTCTGCATTTATTTGCCTGGTTAGATACTTATCAGGCTCACTGCTTCAGTGACTTTACCTATCTTAGGAAATTCGGGACCCCAAACCTTCCTTGGGAAAATGAGCTCCTTTGTGCAATCTTATCTTCTTCTTTTATTCTCTTAGTGGTTGATAATGTTTTTAAAAAATGTCAAGCTGTCTCCACTCTGGCATGGAAATACAAAGATTTTCTCTGAGCTGTTCAGCTAAAGGAGAAGGGTACCTTAGGGGGAAGTACAGGCCATCAAACTGAGAGAACAGAAAAGTGAGGACAAAGCTCAGGTGTGAGAGCTGTTGGTTTCTTAACACAGTTCTCACTTTGCTGCTGTTAAATCCAAGCCAAGAGCTTTCCTCTGCTATGGAGGGTTTTATTGGAGTGCTGTTTTCCTATAGCAATTGTTCTCAACTACAGCAAAGGGCTCCGTGTGTAGTGTGGAGGCCACGGGAAAAGTTCCCCCATTGCTCTGAGGTTCTTCACAGGCTGGATGATTGGACATATTCACATTAAGTGTGATTAGTAAGAAAAAGCCAGATTCAGTAATAACGTTCTTCTGGAGAAGTTACATGGCGGTTAATTCTGAGGTCGATGGAGCGCACCATATTTCTATCTTGAGCTGAGGCCAGGAGGTCTGAGGAGAGAGGGAAGGGGTTCTCCATGTGGCAAGAAGGAATCACTCATCCTTACGCTTACTCTAAAAGGAAAGAGCTCTCTGCATTCTTCCAGAGAATAGGGACAAAAGATCATTTCCTGATCAGGAGGAGGGTGGAGGCCCAGGAGTAGCAGATGACTTCTTTGATGAAGGGAAGGGTTACAGGCTTAGAAGAATAGGAGCTTTGCCTTTGCCTGTGGGGCTGTCCTCCCCTGCCCTTGCCTCTTCATGTCAGAGGAGGGTGCATCCAGGAGAACAATCCTGGGAGACGTGGGGTGTCATGTTTTAGTCCCATCAACAGTTTGGAAGAGTTCATGTGTGAGGCTGATATCCTCCTCCCTCCTCTTTCACACCCAATTGAGGATCGTATTGTAGATTTTCTACCAATTGCGGAGTAACATTTAAACTCATGCATCAAGCATTTAAGAGTCTTCTAAAGTGACTCCCAGTACCTCCCAGCTAAACCCCCATTACTGTGACCAGGTTAGAGTCTCCCAGACCTCGTGGCAACACCTGCTCCTTTGCCCCACTGCTTAGCATGAAAAAGCACCTAATTTGAAAAGACTATTCTTAGTAACTGCTCAGATGATATCATAATCAGTATTCGAATAGTTGCATGTTTTTTCCCACAATTCCCCTACTGCATATTTAGTGTGTTCCCAGTGTTTGTTTAGCATAAAAACACTACAGTGAAGTCATATATATTTGTATGCTGTTTTCTATAATTCATGCTTGTCCCTCACTACTCAACTCCATGAATATAAACAAGCCCTTCAGAACTTTTTAGGTTCACACTTGCTTAAAAACATGTTAGCTCCATGACATGCCCTGGTGGAGTAGCAGTTAGGTCCGCTGTCTCTGGCCAAGGACTGTCTGCATGTATCCTAAAGACCTGGGTTCGTGTCCTGGGGCCTGAGTGCGTGTGTGTCAGATGTGGTAGGGGTTGGGGGGACACAACCAAGATATGCGACTGAAATGAAAAGAAATGAAAATGCTTCTTCCTTCTGTCTTTTCCTGCCTGCTTGCCTGCTCGCCTTCATTCCTACCTGCACCTTTCCTTAAAAAAAAAAGTTAGCTTCATAAATCCATAGTAGGGAAAGAAAATGTTCCCCTTTCCACTTTTAGTCCCTTTGGGCTAACAATTAAATAGCATAAGGCAGATTAAAAGGAGAAAATGAAATTTCATTATGTATGTATGGGAGCTCCACAAAGATATGGACAAGATAATTGAAGTTTGTATAACATCCTGATCTAAGGAAACGGACAAGTGTCTGGGGACGCAAAGGGAAGGATAGCTACTCATAGGAAAGCAGAAAAGAAGTTTGGAAAGCCAAGCTTGCCCTATTATACAGATCAGTTTTTCTTTTCTTTATTTTTTAAAGGAATAGTGTGGGCAGGAATAAAGGCAAGTAGGCAGGCAGGCGGGAAGAGAGAAGAAGAATTTAATTTTTCCACTTAAGTTGTTTACCCTGGTTGTCCCCCCACCCCACGCACCCACTGGGGACCCTGACCCCTACTCCACCAGCGGGCACCACAGGTAAGCTTCTTAAGGAAAAAGACAAATCTCACTAGTAACTACTCTCGTAGTTTAGGCCCCCTTTCCATGTAAATCTAGACAGTGGAAGGGGAGTTTAAAAGCCACAGTAAGCAAGGACATGGGTGTTAAGCAGATTTAAATGCTGCCTTTTACATTGATAAGAGTTTCCTGCGATTTGGTCATCTTTCTCTTCTCCAGATGGAGAAGGAAACACTCTTACAAAAGAGGTTTCCCTTATGAGTGCAAATGTCTCTTACAAAGGGTAGCTTGTCTTCCTAGGTCTGCTTGATCTTAGAAATAACCAGGCTAAAATAACCCTTCAGCAAAAGAGACATACTTTGGGGTGCAATATTCTGTTTCCCTTCTCCATAAATACAGTGGTTTGATCAGGGAAATGCCAAGCCTTACTGATCCATAAGGAGTTATCACACTTAAACAGGCTTCTCGTTATAAGTCTATACTGAATGTTTTCACATTTTGAAAATGTGCCAGGCTTGTTTCAAGACGTCAACTGGAAACTACTGGGATGAAGCAGAAAAATGTGTAGGAAGGTCAATAAATAGCTGAGTAAGTGGAAAGAGTCAGCATGAGAGAATGGAGTAGACAAAGGGCAGTGGGTAATAATAATTAGTAAATATCAAAAGCAAATAAGGATAAGACATACTTAATTACTGTGGTAGACGTAGGTAGGCTGGGCAAAGCGAAAGTAAAAAGGATCCAATTATTCTTGGTCAAGTTAACTGGAAATATGACAGCAGTTTGCTCTATGAGCTAAATCATAAAGACACAGGTCAAAGATGAAAACTGTGGTTCAAATTTCCATCACTTCCATGGCCAGCAGAGGATGTGTGATCGAGTGTCGCACCTTAGGCAGTGAAACAGCTTTTACTTGTCAAAGCCATTAGCTATCAACCTTAACAAAGAGGCAGTCCCCTCTAACAAGTGTGGGGGTCAAAGGAAAAGTTCCTCCATTTCTCTGAGGTTCTTCACAGGCTGGACCAATGAACAAATTCACATTAGGTGCAATTAATAAGAGAAAATCCTGATGATCTATTTTATGTATTTTTGGAAAGGTTCAGGCAGGAATGAAGGTGAGTAGGCAGGCAGGCAGGAAGCAAGAAGCATTTTATTTTTATTTAGTTGCTCACTGGTTGTTTCCCCACCCCAGCCCTAGTATATGTGGCCTTCTGCTTCTTTAGAGATGACTGACCCAACTGCTGCTCTACCAGGGCACTCTGAAAATCATAAATTTAATAATACATGAATGAAGAATTGACATGGAGGTAAATTCTGAGGTAGCTGGGGCAGACCCACATTTATTTTCTGAAGTCTGGGGCCTGGAGGTCTCAGGGGAGAGAGGAGGGATGGCTCATTCTTACTCTAAAAGTAAGGATAAATAACTTCCCTTTCTATATTCTTTGAGAGAGTAGCGACAAGAGACCATATCTGGATAAGGAGAAGGGGCAAAGGCCCAGGGAGCAGTAGCTGACAACTTTGATGAAGGAAAGGGCTACAGGGTTAGAAGAAGAGGAGCTTCTCCTTTGCCTGTGGGATTGTCCTCCCCTGTCCTTGGTATTTTATGTCAGAATGGGACTGGTACAGGAGAACAATTCTGGGAAACCGGGGATATCATGTTTTAGTCCCCTCACTATACAATTAGCCCTGGATGGTCACTTATTTGCTTGAGCAATACTTGGCTTTTCTCACAGTTACAAGACTAAATTCATGGGAAATGCATTCACATAGGTGTCCTATACAGAACGAAGTTGTAATATTTGAGCTCCTCCCTTCCACAGGGTAGAAATTAATGATATTTCTACCAGACAAAATTAATTTGCACTTCAGTGGGTGGTATTTATTTGCATTCCTGACAGTTTTCGACTTCTACCTTTACAGAGTTGAAAAAATCACCTAATTAATGGAATGACTGTCCGTCAAAGGTGCCACCCCTATGTAATTACATAGTCCTGTGAGCGTTGGCTGGGAAACAGCCACAGAAAAGACACTCAGTAATCTTTTGCCCATTTCTAACTCTTTGACAGTTTTTCCTAAGAGCATCTTTGTTTACTCTCTTCTTACTGCCCTAAGCATAATAGGTTCACTTTTTCTTTTCTGTTTAGTATAGATAAACTATACTTGCAAAATGCACACTTAAGCAAGAAGCCAATGCTTCAGGAATGATGAAGCTCCCAAGAAAGTAAGCATACTGGCAGTAATGCAAATGCTTTAAGAAATGTGTAGAATCAAATCAAGCCACTTGAAATGATTGACCATATTGAAATTAAGCAATAGCATTGTATCAGGATTGCTTAGCTTATCACACTGCTTTGAAACACAATTATAATGGAATGGAAACCAGGTTTTTTTACTTTTTAATTAGCTAGGAACAAAACATGGCTGTTGGTTGACTGGATTTTGGTATAACTTTCATCCCCTAGTTTTGATTATTCAAAGTGCTATTTTTTTTTTGAAAGAAAAATGAATTCTTCTGCTTCAGTAAAAGGACTTTGTAGATAGACTTGGAAAAAACAATAGAGCACTTTTTGCAATTTCATGTCTGTTCATTCGGAGAGCGACAACAATGAATTAGTGATGTGTATTGTGAAATGGAACCCACAATCAATGAAGTGGGTAAGAATATGATATACTACTGACGAAATATGTAAATATATATGAATTTATTTTAATTATCAATTTAACTACCTGTCTTAGTTCAAACAGGATTAAGGATGGCAGAAAAGGGGGTATTGTGATAATTTTGTTTCAAATATCTTAAAAACATCCAATATTTTAAGTAGAGGGCTGTCCCCCAGAATTGGCTGGTCCAAGCTTGAGTTTATATTTGGAATGTGTTCCTTGCCTGCTCTAGTTGAAATCAAGGCAGCTCCCAGTGGTTTGGTGATGATGATGTGGCTGGAGGGAAGAGATTCTTGGGCCTGTACCTCATCCTCCTCTGACCTTAAGTCTCCAGTTCCTCTGGACAGGCATGACTGGAGTTGAGGGAAAATGTGTTACTGCTGAGGGTCCAAAGAACTACTGACACTTAGAGGCTTTAAAAGATTAGTATTTATTGAGGAAACTTTGCTTTACAAAGTAATCTACACCCATCTGTGCCGGTTCCCCTTTCCTCCAACACATGACAACACACCCTGGAGCTTTGATTTTCCATTTGTCACTGCATTGTGAACTCTACTGCAGAAACTGGCCTGGAACTTCCCCACTGTGCTTTCATATCAGCGATGGCTTGAGATACTGTTTAAATAACAAAAAATTAAATAGAATTCTTAGAGCTTGGTTTGCTTAATGTTATGACAGCATACGCTAAAAAAAGTACAAAAATTAGAATTATAAATATTCAAATCACCATTAAAACTGTATAAGATTGCTTTGGATAAAAGATGATAAGGTTTTTCCTAACCGTATCTACTTAATGGACTCTGTAATGGTTGGTTTTACTGTCAATCAATTTATTTAATTCAAAGATTTCATTTTTTTTTTTTTGAGGAAAGGTGCAGGCAGGCATGAAAGTAAGCAGCTGGCCAGACAGAGGAGGAAGAAGTACTTTCTTTTTAAATTTTTATTTAAATGTCCAGACCCCTTCCCTTCCCCTCCCTGGACCTGAGAAGCAAACCTGGGTCCTTGGGATGTATGCGGACTGTGCTCCTTTGGAAGCAGGTAACCTAACTGCTACTCTAACAGGGCATACCAGTAATTGCTTTTTTAAACATTAAATTAACAATGTTCATCATCATCCTTATTGCAGTATTTCACTCTTAGAAATATGTATTTGTTTATCTTTGAAGATTTTGTTTTTTAAAGGAAAGGCGTAGGCAGGAATGAAGATGAGCAGAGGCAAGAAGGTAGGAAAGGAGGAGAAAGAAGCATTTTATTTATCTAGTTGTTTTTCTTGGTTGTCCCCGCTGGCCCCAGATCTTGAACCAGGGACCTTGGGGCGTATGTGGACTGTACCTCGGTAGATTGAACCACTAGGCCACTAGGGTGCACCTGAAGAAATTGCTAAACACATTTTTTTAATTGGCAAATTTGCCTTTTGGTTATTAAGATTTAAGAGCTCATTCCACATTCTAGATACCAGTCTCTCTTTGGATACAGGATTTGTAAAATATTTTTCTTGGTGGTAGCATTAGCAGAACAAAAGTTTTTAATTTTGATGAAGTCTAATTTAACTTTTGTTTTCTTTTGTCATTTGTACCTTTGGTGTCAGATCTAAGAAACCATTGCCTATCAGGCAATTATCTTTCAGTATCTCCTAAAGGCCAGAGAAGAGGTTGCGTAAACACTTGCAATAATAATTTGATTGTGTGTGCATGTATATAAGTAGGTTTTATTTTTTAAAAGAAGTATTAGGTTTGCAGTAAAATTGCGTGGGAAGTACAGAGATTTCCCAAATACTGTCTGTTCCACACCTGTCCTGGCTTCCCGGCTATCAACATCCCTCACTAGAGTGGTGCATTTGTTATAATCAGTGAATGTTAATTAGCACACAATTTTCACATGAAGTCCATAGTTTACTTTAGGGTTCACTTCCAGTGATAGATGCTCTATGGATTTTGTGAGTATATGATGGCATGTGTCCATCATTGTAATATCCTACAGAGTATGTTTATTGTTCTAAAAATCCCTTGTGCTCTACCTAGTCATCCCTCCCTCTAGCCCTCACCTCTTGCCAACCACTAATCTTTTTACTGACTCCATCGTTTTATCTTTTTCAGAATGTCATAGAGTTGGAATCCTATAGGATGCTGCTTTTTTCAGACTCTCATCTGTCACGTAGTAATATGCATTCAAGCTTCCTCCACGTCTTTTCATGACTTTATTTTTTTTTAGCACTAATATTCTATTGTCTGGATAAGAGTGCAGGGGAAAACCTTACTTCTTTGAGTTGTTCCAGGTTGGTAAGTAATCAAATGATAATCAGACAACTGACTAGCAGATAAAAAACGGAACAAAATAAATTTAGTCATAACATGCATACCTTTTATTACATAGGAGAAAGTTAATAAGACTGGGCAGCTAACTCACATGGCTTCAGTCATCGCCTTCAATAATCTTACTCAGACGAAGGATGTTGGGGAGGTGGTCAGCCAAAGATCAGCAGGAGATGCCCAGCAAACAAGGGCTTGGTCATTATGCAGATTTAGAGTACATCTTCTCCACTACTGAGAGCTCAAGAGATCAGGACTTCCCAATACAGTGAGGGAGTCCCCTTATAGAGAGATTTTTCTTTACACAAGTTAATACCTCTTACAAAAGGGTAACCTCCACCCTGCCTTCAGAGTGAAATATTTCTTACACTAAAGAGACATATTATGGGGGTGGCAGATTCTGCTCCCCTATGTCTGGAGATTTTGTATAGACGTAAATGGTTTTAGGTACTTTGGCTAAATACCAAGGTGTGTGATTATTGGATTATATGGAGAGTATGTTTTGTTTTGTAAGATACCACGAAACTTCTTTCTGAAGTGTCTGTACCATTTTGCATTCTCACCAGGATCAAATGAGAGTCCTTGTTGCTGCACATCAGCATTTGGTGGCGTCACTGTTCGGGAGTTTGGCCCTTCTCATAGGTGTGTGGTGGTGTCTGACTGCTACTGCAGTCCCCTGATGACGTCTGGGGTTGAGCATCGTTACATATGTTTCTTTGCCATCTGTGTATCTCCTGTGGTGAGGTGTCTGAGGTACTGCCCATTTCTTAACTGGGTTTTTCTTTTTCTTTTTAAAGGACAGGAACAGGCAGAAATTAAGGCATGCAAAGAGCCGGCAGGCAGGAACACAGAGAAGGAAGAAGCACTTTGTTTTATTTAGTTGTTCCTTACAACCCCAGGACATGAACCTATGGCCTTGGGATGTAGGTGGACTATAACTGCTGGAGGCCACAGACCTAACTGCTACTACACCAGGGCATGACTCATTTTCTTATTGTTGGGTTTTAAGTGGTCTTTCTATATTTTGGATAAATAGTTCTTTATCAGAGATACCTTTTGCAAATATTTTCTCCTAGTCTATGGCTTGTCTTCTCATTCTTTTTTCCATGATTGTGTTTTGCTGAATCATTCTCTTCAGATTAATTTATGGAGTATCTACTATGGTCCAGGTTCTCAATAAAGCTCGAGATAGAAACATGATTAAGACATAATCTTGCTCTTAGATGCTCCTAACGTATTGGAGGAGAAGGAAGCCTGGCCTGTGACCTGCTTTTATCAACAAGGGTTTATTGGAACACATTCATGTCCATTCACAGATAGTCTATGGCCACTTTTGTGTTATAATGGCAGAGTAGTTGTAACAGACAGTCTCTCCCACAAAGCCTTAAATATTTACTGTCTTTTCCTTTACAGAAAAAGTTTGTTGACCCCTGCTCTACCCAACGATTTACTGGGAAAATGCTCATACTCAGGCCCTGGTTTTGTTTGTTTTTTAAATCGTTGCTAATTTGGGTACACCTGGCAATTATTTATATGCCTGTAAATAATTTTAGCTGTTGTTCAGAATTTCCCTCTGATTTCTGCTTTGTAAATTTCATCAAATTAATTTTCATCAAACAATTCTGCATAATTGGCTTAACTACCAATAATAATAATAATAACTCAGCACCTAAAAAGAAATTTAAATACTTGTTTTTTAAATTTGAATGTCTTGTTTCCTTAATGGTTTATGCTTCTTTTTAAAATTATATATACAATCATGTTCATTTCAGAAAAATCAGATAGTGTGGACAAGCAAAAGAAAAATATTAAACTATATTTGTTGGAAGCAAACAATTTCGGAGCCTCAGTATGTAACCTCTGAAGTCGTTTTCTATGCATATGTACAATTTCATTGTGATTTTTCTTTTTTTTTTTTTACATAAATGAAACCATGCTCGGCAATTACCAAGTCTTTAACAAGCTTACGCTTGCCTTACTCATTTGATATATTCGTGATTCATGTGCTTATGACTTGTCTACTGCTGAAAGATGCTAAGGGATGGGGGTTACTACCGAGTTCCCTACATTTCTGCATGTCTTTAGAGACAAAGGGAAGATGCTACAAAAGTGAATTGCCTCATGAGACCGTTGAGTACTCAGGTATTATGAGGCTGTTTTTGGCTTCCTGAATGCTCCTTGGGCAAGAGTGGAGCCCCAAAGCTAAGACTCTGTACCAGTTATCTATTACCCCCAATTACGCTGCGTGACAAACACAAAACCTGAGTCTTAAAAAAAAAGGGTAAGATCTTGTGCTTCCAAATCTGGGGTGGTTAGCTAGGGGGCTCTATTGGTCTTGGCTGGGTTCGCTGACACCTCTGGGCCTTGACTGCCTGCAGGTTCCTGTTGGGCTTGGCTGCGCATAGTGTGGCTCAGAATATGTCTGAGCGGCCTCTGTGGGCTTACTCTTCTGTCTGGAAGTCAGCTGACTGTCGACTGATTTGGGCCGTTTTTAGCCAGGTCGAATATGACTGTGTTCCGTATACCTTGCATCTGCCACCAGGCTGTCTTGGGCAGTTCCCATGGCACTTTCAGAGGTATGTGAGAGAGCAAGTGACAGCATGCAGGGTCTTGTCTATTGGCCCAAGCTCATGGGTCAGCTCAGACTAATAGATACTTCTTAGTGAGATGAGCAATGAAATCATGTGACAAGGGTAGTGAACACAAGGACAGGTGGAAAATGGGTGCAATCAGTGTGTCACAGACTCCAGTGATGTAGCTGATACCTGCCTTTCCCGGGAAGCCGGAATTTCACTTATGACTCGTCTGTGCTCATGTCTGTCAAATGACAGGCACATTTTTTCCATTTTCCATCTCTAAGAGGAACTAGTCTATAAAGGACTTCTGGCAAGAAACTGTGACATTTTTGCTTTTCTTTTTCTTTTCTTTTTTTTTTAAACAATCAAATGCAGATGAGTTTCTTTCTGACTGTCCCGGCATCACTTGAGACTCGAGAGGAGGACATGCTTTATACCACTTAAAGGCAGATCTCTTTTCACTAACAAAGCAGGAGAACTTTTTGAGCTCTTCTAGTTTGTAACTTTATTACAGTGGGAGAACCTTTCCTTTTAGGAAAAGTTCAAGAGGATGTCTTAATTTCTTTGTCAGATATAAGCCCTCTGAAAATCCTGTCTATAATGCTTACCTTGGGACACCTGCTTTTTAGGGGTTTTCTGTTTACATAATATTTTCTTATTTCTCCCTAATCTTAATTTCTGTATACGAGGAGGTGTGTGTGTGCACGTGCGTGTGTGTGCCTGTGTGCATGTGTGTATGTAAAATTTTGTTTAATAATGCATTTATTGTCCTGAGTGTGGGTCACATTGTAAGGTTGTAAAATCTGAGGTTAATAGGACTTATCTTTGACGGGATTTTCAGTTTTCCTTTTGTTTATCTTGTAACCAACCCCACCATCCTGCTTTCTGTTTCTGAATTCATTTCTTCTCTAAATCCCCACCCCGCCCAACCCTCCTGGGCCCAGCAGCATTTTGGCCTTGCTACCACCTACCATGAAAGTACATTGTCTGATAAACACACTTGAACTGACATATTAGCAAATTGGTACATTATTCTTTTCCATGTTAATGCCTTTTAAAGTAGAACTGAGAAAGAGGGTCAGTGCTTAACCCCAAGGAGAAATTCTTAGGTTATTGAAATTGTAGACATCAGTCTAGAAGAGGTTCCATGCTTAGATTCCATTCTGTCATGCAGCCTCACAGGCAGTAGGACTGGCTGTTGGAGGAAAGCTTAGTGAAGGCGACAGTGGCCCCGGGCTGTGGGGTGGAAAAGTGGGTCAGACCCTTGCTGTAGTTTGGTTGGAAATTTCTTTATCATTCGACTGATAGGCGCTGCCGCTTGTATTCTTGTTTCCAGGCTCTTCGAAGATTGCTGTATGAAGTTGTCATAGTAGCTTAATGATCTTTGTAACATCGTGTGGACCCCTTTGTGCGTCACCTTCTAGCTGCACAAAGATAGGTTGAAGTCATCGCACTGGCACCTGTGAATGTGAGGAAATAGGGTCTTTCCAGAGGTAAGTGAAGATGAGGTCCTTTGGGCAGGCTCTGATCCAATCGCACGGGTGTCCTTAGAAGAAGAGGAAACTGCCAGGTGAAGACAGAAGACATTCAGGGAGAAACGGCCACTGAAAGACGGAAGCTGACACTGGGGTTGTCGCCTCAAGTGTAGGAATGCCTGGGGCTGTCACAAGCCAGGAAATACGAGGAAGAGTTCTATTCCACAGACTTTTGATTTATCGTGGCCCTGCCAGCATTGTCATTTTGGACTTCTAGCCTCCAGAAGTGACAGTGAACAAATTTCTGTTTAAAGTCACCTAATTATGGTCCTTTGTTACAGCAGGCCTGGAAAATGAATACCGTAGTTTGCCATATATAACGTGTCATTTTTTTGGGGGGGTGCGGGGGGCCCAAATTTGTGAGGGAAAAATAAGGATGCATGTTAGACATGGGAAGTACTAATTTAGTATCTATAGAAATGCTTTTCATTTTTCTATTTATGCTTCTGAGTCAGAAGGTGTAACTCTAGAAATCAATGACAATATCTCTCTGCAAAATAATACCCTGGAATATGATCATTGGTTTCACAACACAAAAAAACAAGTACCTAAATATAAACAAACACAAATTTGAATTCAAACATTAAAATGAAAGATGTTTTTCTGAAAGTTTGGGCCAAAAACTTTGGTTGCGCATTATACAGGGGAGCACGCGAGATACTGCAGATTACAGGATATCTCAAAGATGGTTTTTGGAGTCACCTAAAGAAATGCCATCTCATTCTTTTGCAGTATCCCCTCTTGAAACTTTTGTCAGTGGTAAACACAGTTCTGACCAGCACGCAACTGGTTTCCAATGAGGCGACCTCACATGGCATCATTGCCATGAAAGAATTTTCCTTACGGAAAGTCCACTTCTAGCATCATAGACAGAAATGCCAAGACCAGCATGTATTTCAGCATCTTCCCGATTAAAATGACTGCAGTATTCTACGTAGTGACATTTTACACATTCTGTTTCAAAGACAGAACTGGAACAGATGTGACTGCTAATGAAAACCCAGGGTGTGTTGTTTTTTAAAAATTCTTGTTGGTTAACAAATTAATTCACTTTATTGAAATATGCTGATGATTTGCCTTTCTAAGGGAAAGTTGATAAATTGTTTTGGGACAACAAATTTCTTTAGCATAGAAGGCCATAGGTTGATTTTTTAGAGACTCTCAAACTGTCAAGTAAGGCGATGTATCTCTGCATTTGCATTTTTTGCCTCCAGAACATATGAATGTTTAAAGAAGATTTTTAAAATTCCAATTGAGCCCCTCCAAGTCATTTTCAGTCCTAGGAAGTGGAAATGAAGTCTACACCTGTAGTTCTCAAGGGACTGATGTAATGCAATTTGTATAAAATAATCATAGGGAGTGAGGGAAAAGAGTGAATCTTAGCATTAAAATAAAATCAGCCCGGAAATTGCTCTTTTCAGGGTCTGCCTTTCAGAACCCCATTTAGCTTTTAAATAGACTCCTCTTTCCTGACTTGCTTTGATGAACCACTCTCATCTCAGCGATTACTCCTGACATTTAGCTGTTTGTGCAATTAACTGGGGCTGTTCTTTTCTCTTCAAGAAGGACTATGTGCAGCTAATATGAGTTTCTAAAGTTTTACCTTGACTTGGGGGAGCAACTGTGGA